>CM056383.1:70148100-70173100 GCA_029718625.1 Synaphobranchus kaupii
AACCAAAATAACAGAAAATGTGTCACTGTCCAATTAATTATGGTGCTCACTGTACAACAGCAAGCTTTATTTAGTGACATTATTGGTTCTTTACATCGCAGAATCACATAGAATTTCTTGTGGTTAGACTGACATTTAATTTAGACTTATTCCACAGCCTCCATATCTAAACAAACTTTGATGATTTTTCTGTGGGGGGACAATTATTCTTCTCAATATGAGAGGCATAAGAGGATCTTGGAATAAGAATGTGACTCATTTCTATCAATGTGTATATAAATAATATGTCAAGTATTCTCTTATCATGTGGAAACACTAATTTCTCAATTTTAAAAAGCTGTGTAATTTTCCTATAAAAGGAAAACTTCAGTGCAATGTGTTCCATACGTGCAACTTTTACATTATTGCTTTCTCACGTTTAGGATTTTGTAATGAGATATACACGTGTGTCGTGCCATCATCGGTCACATCTGTGAAACTCGGACTAGTGATGAACCAGGTGAAGTCGACCTGCAGTCCCGTGTCCGCGGTTACTGAGGAGCGCGATGAGCTTTTCTCAGTTGTGTGCATTAGCAAGTAAAACATTATTCTAGCTGGAGGGCAGTTAATGATTGCCCTGCGCATCATAAAAGCCACGGAGCAACACGGTCTGGCAGAGTCCCTGTTTTACCCTCTACTTTCACCCTTATCTCTCCACCAGCTTCTTTCGCTCTCTCTCTCTCTCTCCCCCTCTCTCTCTCTCTCTCCTCACCATTTCTCATCTTCTATCTCTCCCTCCCTCCCTCACGCTCTCCATCAGGGAAAACAAGCCTTCATATCCACCCATCACACAGGCGATATTAACAGCCAGCGGACGTGTAGCATAGCGACGGTGAGCTCTTCTTAGCGGAACCCACACAAAGGAGTGCATTGTGGCTGGTGTAGCTAATGTAAGTCATGCGATGAGTGACTTTCAGGAGAAGGCACTGTGGGGAGTTACCTTAAAGACTAGAGGGCAAAGATTATCAACAAAATAAATAAAATGAGTCTGTACATGAAAGAATGTTCTGGACCATGCTAGCTTTAATATATTATTCACAGGTTGAAAAACTGTAATCATCTAGTAAAACGATCTCCAAGCAACATTAATGACAGCACTGCACTGCCTGATTTATACTTCCTGAATGCATATATTTCACATGGGTGCAAAATGTCAGCACCCAGTATAAGCACTACTTGAGAGCTCAAGTGCATTTAAAGTGTGCAGAATTTAGCAGCACACAAAGGCCACGTGCAGTACCATTCAATTCCACTGGGTGGCAGCAGTTTAAAAAAGGCACGATGGTCCTATGAGAAAATTTACATTCTTACAGGGAGTAAAACTGGATCACCAGCTGATTACCATGAGATGAATGAAATGGGATTATTCAATCTCTTGATGACATGAAATGTTTAAATATTTAATAAGAAATCAAAGTTGTAAACATCAATTAGCCAACTGCTAAACTATATGTCTAATCAGTAGTCAGTAGTAGTTTAAAGGAAAATGTTCTGATGAAAAGCAGTGCAGAAGGTATGTGCCGTTCTGATGGCAGGAATCTGAAGGGAAGCTGGATGTCAAATCAAAAAAAAAAACGAAAAATCATGGTATTCTAACAACAGGAGATGACCTCAAACAACCTAAATAAAATACCAAAAAGACCCTTGTCTCTAGGGTGTCAGCTGGTATTCTAGCTCTGATCTCTGTAGTGGTCTGCAGGTAGGAGTATTCTAGCTCTGATCTCTGTAGTGGTCTGCAGGTAGGAGTATTCTAGCTCTGATCTCTGTAGTGGTCTGCAGGTAGGAGTATTCTAGCTCTGATCTCTGTAGTGGTCTGCAGGTAGGAGTATTCTAGCTCTGATCTCTGCAGTGGTCTGCAGGTAGGAGTATTCTAGCTCTGATCTCTGTAGTGGTCTGCAGGTAGGAGTATTCTAGCTCTGATCTCTGTAGTGGTCTGCAGGTAGGAGTATTCTAGCTCTGATCTCTGCAGTGGTCTGCAGGTAGGAGTATTCTAGCTCTGATCTCTGTAGTGGTCTGCAGGTAGGAGTATTCTAGCTCTGATCTCTGCAGTGGTCTACAGGTAGGAGTATTCTAGCTCTGATCTCTGTAGTGGTCTGCAGGTAGGAGTATTCTAGCTCTGATCTCTGTAGTGGTCTGCAGGTAGGAGTATTCTAGCTCTGATCTCTGTAGTGGTCTGCAGGTAGGAGTATTCTAGCTCTGATCTCTGCAGTGGTCTACAGGTACTTTTGCAACACAGGTTAAGACAAAGTACAAAACATATTCTGCTCAACCGGATATAGTGATGTCCCAAGCCGGCAGAGGATCCTGAGGAAGTCTTGATGGAGAATTCCTAGACATTCCACAGGGATCAGCTTCTCTCAGCGAAGAATAATAGAGGCTCAAAGCAGATTTTCCAAAATTCAGAAGGACCTGTGATTCAGTCCTTGGGGAGAAAACCATCCAGGGCCAAATTTGGCTATGGGGGAACGTGCCAAGCCCCAGCCAGGAGTCAAAGTGAGGCATAAGTGAAGCTTCAAGAGAGGCGGCATCAGGTGGACAGAATCAATACAACCAACCCAGCGGATCTGGGTTTATTTACGTCATCTCCGCTTCTGTGACGTCACATTTTAAAGGAAAATGTTCTGATGAAAAGCAGCGCAAGAGGTACAGTGCCGTTCTGATGACAGGAATCTGAAGGGAAGCTGGACGTCAAATAAAAAAAAAATAAAAAAAATCATGGCTGACGGGGAAAAGATTATGGAAAAGATACAGAAGTGGGAGCCAACCAATCAGATCAGAGGAAGCGGGCTCCTAACAGATTTGATTGGAGGTATTTTAATTAATATGCGCTGGTATTTATCCGTTCTGCTTAACAGAATGCTATTTCTGGGCGGGTTTATGGTCCAGTAAATGTTTTCACACAAACAATAGTGCAAATTTGTGCAAACTGTAAGGTGAAAACCTGAATCTAGAAACACACTACTCACGATGTGGAACGCATTAACCGCAAGGACACTAAAGGCAATGTGCGTGATTTTGTAAAATGGCGCATTCTCCATTTGCAAAAGCACCATAATTCACATCCAGCAGTCTGGCTCTAACTGCCCTACAGAATTATACATCTTCAACTGGAAATAATTTTTGTCCTCCACAAAAGAAAGGTCTCTTTTTTATCTAGAAGTAGATACCCGTGTGGCATATTACAAAGAGCAGGGCACCGATACAGGAGTGCGATATTTTAGTAGGGCTTCTTAAATGTCATGTCAAACCGCTACACTATTTACAAAGTATTCCAGTGACTGAATTGTGCACCAAGAACCAAAATGATTTATTCCTTCTGTGAAAGGTCTAAGCTCAAATTTATCTCTGCTGGTTTGTGTTGAAGAGATATTCGAACGGGACGCGTTCACCATGGGCAGGCCATCCATTACAGGAATGTGGCGTTTCACAGTCGAGGTCATAAATGTCACGATCTGAATCACACCTTTGAAGAGGAAGAAAGGTGAACCTGCTGCTGAACGGAAGAAAGGAGCTTCCATTTCATCCTCCGCTTCAAAAAGCCAATCCAAAAATACCCTCTTCACAAACGCCAAGCCCCATGCGGTCTGGGGAGCCTGTATGGGGAGCCTGCCACTCTTTCATGTGAACAGCAAGAGCATAGAATCAATTTCCGCCCTTACAGTCCTTTAGCCTAGTTGCTAATAAGAGCTAAAGGTGTCAAAATAGAGCCACTCCCTCCCTACACAGTCCACCAACCCCATTCACTGGGCGCGTGACCTTCGCTCTTCACTGAAAGAAATCCTATCAAAGACTAAATCTTCATGAGGGGCGAATGGGTGACAGGAACCAGCAGAGCACACACCACTTTAGCACTCCCCTGCTCAGGAATAGGAGTGCACTTGCATTTAGTACAGGAAACAGTGACTGACGTATCATCGCTATTGGCAGATATTACATAACAATAAGGGACCAGGCTGAGTCTGTAATTGGTCGCCCAGAGTAACCCTGCACTGTTTGGCATCCTTTGCTGAATGCGAGAGATTATCCAATTTGTTCAGTAAATGTTGGCAGAAGGGAGAGCGTTTGAGAGAGGAAACCCATACAGTGCAAATGGGAGATGGCGGTTGATTACCCACAATTCCATGGCAACGTGGTATCCTTTAGCCTCCTTTAGCCTCGTGGGTAATCAACATACCTGTCCTTCAGCGCACAGCTGGTCTTGTGCTCTGATCTTATTGCACATTTCTGAAGGAGGAAAAAAAATTTTTTTAAAAACCGCTGAATTTTGCCTGTGGCTCCAATGCCGTTAAAACGTTCTGTTCGCTAAACACAAGGCTTGTCAAATTTGGTATTTGGGGCGACTGAGTGGTGCATCTTGTTACGGCTCTAGTGCGCTGGACAGCAGCCCCGGATCTCATGTTAATCACTCAACTGCACTGATAGAGCACGGTCAGTGTTACAAGCCTGGTAAGAAAGTGCAGTTGAGAGAAAAGAAATCCACCTACTTTTTGGGTGATGGATTTAACTGATATTTTCTAACCAACCACATCAACTCAGTGAAGGTGGACAATCAAACTGGCAATACAAATGCTGTAAGACATGGGTGCCAATCTTTCAGTACTGGAGGGCCACACTGTAGGGCCACAGCGTCTGCAGGAGAGATTGACACCCCTGCTCTGTAAGACATGGAATGGGTTAAATAGGGACAGGAGAGGGTTGTCATGGATACCATACTTCCACAAACGTCCCTCACAGCAAAATTAAATTCCTAAAAACTTTAAAAACACTTCACTTTAGCCTAGTTCCTAGTAAGAGGTAAAGGTGTTAAAATGCAGCCACTTCCTCCTTAGGCCAAAAAACAAACAAACAAATACATTTTTTTAAAAACACGGTCCACCAGCCCCACCCACACACCAGCTCTGACCAGCGTTAGAGCCAATGCGCCCCTGGCATGGTCTATCGGCACATCCATGCTCCTGCACGCCGTTCCCAGACAGTATGTCAAGACTGTCACGAGATGGGTCTGCCCGGGTTCCAAGACTGACACTGCAGGAATTCCCATCCCAGACTTCCGAATCGGGATCACGTCAGTGCCGCCTGCAGCCAGGACACCGGTGGGGATGATCTGTTCTTTGTCCCAGAGCCAATAATACAAGTCACCAAAAAAACCTTCCAGTTATTCTGTCAACAAGAGAGACAGACAGTGACCACATAAGACCTGCGCCACCTAGTGGTGGCCGAGATAAAAACATGACGGCAAATAATAATGTGAATGTGCCAAATGAGCAGAGGTGTAAAATCCAGGTTCAGAAAGTAAAAGTCCTCCCCAGTACTTTGTTCCAATCACCCAGATTTACTAATTAGCACAATTCCTCAGCCAGGAGGTAGAACTAATTAGTGAAATCGGCTGGTTGAGTTCATAATAGGTGGACGAAACACATGGCAGGACTTTCACTTTCTGACCCCTTGGACTTTCCACCTCCATGACTCGGTAGGTAGAGACACTGAAGCTGTGCGTGACAGCAGGCTGCAAGTGGCCCACTATTCACCAGTAATCTATGCAAACACATGAACGTGTAAATTAATATGCAAAGCAGCACTGACGATTCTCCACATAAGGGCGTGGCTTCCAGCCACCTTCTTTGTACCCAATCGGTATCTAAAATGCCTCCAGTATCTCCCTCAAGTCTTAATTGACACAGAGCTAAAACAAAGTCACACAATAAAAATGGCCAGTTACACAAGTTCAGAACAACAGGCAGGGGTTTCTGGGAGTTGTAGTCTAAAAAAATTTTTTTAAAAAAAATTGGCAACAGGTATATGAGTGTAAGGGCCTGGAGGACACAAACCACATACACCTCTCACTACTGCAGGGGTATCAGAGTCTCTCACTACTGCAGGGGTATCAGAGTCTCTCACTACTGCAGGGGTATCAGAGTCTCTCACTACTGCAGGGGTATCAGAGTCTCTCACTACTGCAGGGGTATCAGAGTCTCTCACTACTGCAGGGGTATCAGAGTCTCTCACTACTGCAGGGGTATCAGAGTCTCTCACTACTGCAGGGGTATCAGAGTCTCTCACTACTGCAGGGGTATCAGAGTCTCTCACTACTGCAGGGGTATCAGAGTCTCTCACTACTGCAGGGGTATCAGAGTCTCTCACTACTGCAGGGGTATCAGAGTCTCTCACTACTGCAGGGGTATCAGAGTCTCTCACTACTGCAGGGGTATCAGAGTCTCACTACTGCAGGGGTATCAGTCTCTCACTACTGCAGGGGTATCAGAGTCTCTCACTACTGCAGGGGTATCAGTGTCTCTCACTACTGCAGGGGTATCAGTGTCTCTCACTACTGCAGGGGTATCAGAGTCTCACTACTGCAGGGGTATCAGAGTCTCACTACTGCAGGGGTATCAGAGTCTCTCACTACTGCAGGGGTATCAGTCTCTCACTACTGCAGGGGTATCAGAGTCTCTCACTACTGCAGGGGTATCAGAGTCTCTCACTACTGCAGGGGTATCAGAGTCTCTCACTACTGCAGGGGTATCAGAGTGTCTCACTACTGCAGGGGTATCAGAGTCTCTCACTACTGCAGGGGTATCAGAGTCTCTCACTACTGCAGGGGTATCAGAGTCTCTCACTACTGCAGGGGTATCAGAGTCTCTCACTACTGCAGGGGTATCAGAGTCTCTCACTACTGCAGGGGTATCAGAGTCTCTCACTACTGCAGGGGTATCAGAGTCTCTCACTACTGCAGGGGTATCAGAGTCTCTCACTACTGCAGGGGTATCAGAGTCTCTCACTACTGCAGGGGTATCAGAGTCTCTCACTACTGCAGGGGTATCAGAGTCTCTCACTACTGCAGGGGTATCAGAGTCTCTCACTACTGCAGGGGTATCAGAGTCTCTCACTACTGCAGGGGTATCAGAGTCTCTCACTACTGCAGGGGTATCAGAGTCTCACTACTGCAGGGGTATCAGTCTCTCACTACTGCAGGGGTATCAGAGTCTCTCACTACTGCAGGGGTATCAGTGTCTCTCACTACTGCAGGGGTATCAGTGTCTCTCACTACTGCAGGGGTATCAGAGTCTCACTACTGCAGGGGTATCAGAGTCTCACTACTGCAGGGGTATCAGAGTCTCTCACTACTGCAGGGGTATCAGTCTCTCACTACTGCAGGGGTATCAGAGTCTCTCACTACTGCAGGGGTATCAGAGTCTCTCACTACTGCAGGGGTATCAGAGTCTCTCACTACTGCAGGGGTATCAGAGTCTCTCACTACTGCAGGGGTATCAGAGTCTCTCACTACTGCAGGGGTATCAGAGTCTCTCACTACTGCAGGGGTATCAGAGTCTCTCACTACTGCAGGGGTATCAGAGTCTCTCACTACTGCAGGGGTATCAGAGTCTCTCACTACTGCAGGGGTATCAGAGTCTCTCACTACTGCAGGGGTATCAGAGTCTCTCACTACTGCAGGGGTATCAGAGTCTCTCACTACTGCAGGGGTATCAGAGTCTCTCACTACTGCAGGGGTATCAGAGTCTCTCACTACTGCAGGGGTATCAGAGTCTCACTACTGCAGGGGTATCAGTCTCTCACTACTGCAGGGGTATCAGAGTCTCTCACTACTGCAGGGGTATCAGTGTCTCTCACTACTGCAGGGGTATCAGTGTCTCTCACTACTGCAGGGGTATCAGAGTCTCACTACTGCAGGGGTATCAGAGTCTCACTACTGCAGGGGTATCAGAGTCTCTCACTACTGCAGGGGTATCAGTCTCTCACTACTGCAGGGGTATCAGAGTCTCTCACTACTGCAGGGGTATCAGAGTCTCTCACTACTGCAGGGGTATCAGAGTCTCTCACTACTGCAGGGGTATCAGAGTCTCTCACTACTGCAGGGGTATCAGAGTCTCTCACTACTGCAGGGGTATCAGAGTCTCTCACTACTGCAGGGGTATCAGAGTCTCTCACTACTGCAGGGGTATCAGAGTCTCACTACTGCAGGGGTATCAGAGTCTCACTACTGCAGGGGTATCAGAGTCTCTCACTACTGCAGGGTTATCAGAGTCTCTCACTACTGCAGGGGTATCAGACTCTCACTACTGCAGGGGTATCAGAGTCTCTCACTACTGCAGGGGTATCAGAGTCTCTCACTACTGCAGGGGTATCAGTCTCTCACTACTGCAGGGGTATCAGAGTCTCTCACTACTGCAGGGGTATCAGAGTCTCACTACTGCAGGGGTATCAGAGTCTCTCACTACTGCAGGGGTATCAGAGTCTCTCACTACTGCAGGGGTATCAGAGTCTCTCACTACTGCAGGGGTATCAGACTCTCACTACTGCAGGGGTATCAGAGTCTCTCACTACTGCAGGGGTATCAGAGTCTCTCACTACTGCAGGGGTATCAGAGTCTCTCACTACTGCAGGGGTATCAGAGTCTCTCACTACTGCAGGGGTATCAGAGTCTCACTACTGCAGGGGTATCAGAGTCTCTCACTACTGCAGGGGTATCAGAGTCTCTCACTACTGCAGGGGTATCAGAGTCTCACTACTGCAGGGGTATCAGAGTCTCACTACTGCAGGGGTATCAGAGTCTCTCACTACTGCAGGGGTATCAGAGTCTCTCACTACTGCAGGGGTATCAGAGTCTCTCACTACTGCAGGGGTATCAGTGTCTCACTACTGCAGGGGTATCAGAGTCTCTCACTACTGCAGGGGTATCAGAGTCTCTCACTACTGCAGGGGTATCAGAGTCTCTCACTACTGCAGGGGTATCAGAGTCTCTCACTACTGCAGGGGTATCAGAGTCTCTCACTACTGCAGGGGTATCAGAGTCTCTCACTACTGCAGGGGTATCAGAGTCTCACTACTGCAGGGGTATCAGTCTCTCACTACTGCAGGGGTATCAGAGTCTCTCACTACTGCAGGGGTATCAGTCTCTCACTACTGCAGGGGTATCAGTGTCTCTCACTACTGCAGGGGTATCAGAGTCTCTCACTACTGCAGGGGTATCAGAGTCTCACTACTGCAGGGGTATCAGAGTCTCACTACTGCAGGGGTATCAGAGTCTCTCACTACTGCAGGGGTATCAGAGTCTCACTACTGCAGGGGTATCAGAGTCTCACTACTGCAGGGGTATCAGAGTCTCACTACTGCAGGGGTATCAGAGTCTCTCACTACTGCAGGAGTATCAGAGTCTCTCACTACTGCAGGGGTATCAGAGTCTCTCACTACTGCAGGGGTATCAGAGTCTCTCACTACTGCAGGGGTATCAGAGTCTCTCACTACTGCAGGGGTATCAGTCTCTCACTACTGCAGGGGTATCAGTGTCTCTCACTACTGCAGGGGTATCAGAGTCTCACTACTGCAGGGGTATCATAGTCTCTCACTACTGCAGGGGTATCAGAGTCTCTCACTACTGCAGGGGTATCAGAGTCTCTCACTACTGCAGGGGTATCAGTGTCTCTCACTACTGCAGGGGTATCAGAGTCTCTCACTACTGCAGGGGTATCAGTCTCTCACTACTGCAGGGGTATCAGTCTCTCACTACTGCAGGGGTATCAGAGTCTCTCACTACTGCAGGGGTATCAGAGTCTCTCACTACTGCAGGGGTATCAGTGTCTCTCACTACTGCAGGGGTATCAGAGTCTCTCACTACTGCAGGGGTATCAGAGTCTCTCACTACTGCAGGGGTATCAGAGTCTCTCACTACTGCAGGGGTATCAGAGTCTCTCACTACTGCAGGGGTATCAGAGTCTCTCACTACTGCAGGGGTATCAGTCTCTCACTACTGCAGGGGTATCAGTGTCTCTCACTACTGCAGGGGTATCAGTGTCTCTCACTACTGCAGGGGTATCAGAGTCTCACTACTGCAGGGGTATCAGAGTCTCTCACTACTGCAGGGGTATCAGAGTCTCTCACTACTGCAGGGGTATCAGAGTCTCTCACTACTGCAGGGGTATCAGAGTCTCTCACTACTGCAGGGGTATCAGTCTCTCACTACTGCAGGGGTATCAGAGTCTCTCACTACTGCAGGGGTATCAGTGTCTCTCACTACTGCAGGGGTATCAGAGTCTCTCACTACTGCAGGGGTATCAGTCTCTCACTACTGCAGGGGTATCAGAGTCTCTCACTACTGCAGGGGTATCAGTGTCTCTCACTACTGCAGGGGTATCAGAGTCTCACTACTGCAGGGGTATCATAGTCTCTCACTACTGCAGGGGTATCAGAGTCTCACTACTGCAGGGGTATCAGAGTCTCTCACTACTGCAGGGGTATCAGTCTCTCACTACTGCAGGGGTATCAGAGTCTCTCACTACTGCAGGGGTATCAGAGTCTCTCACTACTGCAGGGGTATCAGAGTCTCACTACTGCAGGGGTATCAGAGTCTCACTACTGCAGGGGTATCAGAGTCTCACTACTGCAGGGGTATCAGAGTCTCTCACTACTGCAGGGGTATCAGAGTCTCACTACTGCAGGGGTATCAGAGTCTCTCACTACTGCAGGGGTATCAGTCTCTCACTACTGCAGGGGTATCAGAGTCTCTCACTACTGCAGGGGTATCAGAGTCTCACTACTGCAGGGGTATCAGAGTCTCACTACTGCAGGGGTATCAGTCTCTCACTACTGCAGGGGTATCAGAGTCTCTCACTACTGCAGGGGTATCAGAGTATCTCACTACTGCAGGGGTATCAGAGTCTCTCACTACTGCAGGGGTATCAGAGTCTCACTACTGCAGGGGTATCAGAGTCTCACTACTGCAGGGGTATCAGTCTCTCACTACTGCAGGGGTATCAGAGTCTCTCACTACTGCAGGGGTATCAGAGTCTCTCACTACTGCAGGGGTATCAGAGTCTCTCACTACTGCAGGGGTATCAGAGTCTCACTACTGCAGGGGTATCAGAGTCTCTCACTACTGCAGGGGTATCAGTCTCTCACTACTGCAGGGGTATCAGAGTCTCACTACTGCAGGGGTATCAGAGTCTCACTACTGCAGGGGTATCAGAGTCTCTCACTACTGCAGGGGTATCAGTCTCTCACTACTGCAGGGGTATCAGAGTCTCTCACTACTGCAGGGGTATCAGAGTCTCACTACTGCAGGGGTATCAGTCTCTCACTACTGCAGGGGTATCAGAGTCTCTCACTACTGCAGGGGTATCAGAGTCTCACTACTGCAGGGGTATCAGAGTCTCTCACTACTGCAGGGGTATCAGAGTCTCACTACTGCAGGGGTATCAGAGTCTCACTACTGCAGGGGTATCAGAGTCTCTCACTACTGCAGGGGTATCAGTCTCTCACTACTGCAGGGGTATCAGAGTCTCTCACTACTGCAGGGGTATCAGAGTCTCTCACTACTGCAGGGGTATCAGTCTCTCACTACTGCAGGGGTATCAGAGTCTCTCACTACTGCAGGGGTATCAGAGTCTCTCACTACTGCAGGGGTATCAGAGTCTCTCACTACTGCAGGGGTATCAGAGTCTCTCACTACTGCAGGGGTATCAGAGTCTCTCACTACTGCAGGGGTATCAGAGTCTCTCACTACTGCAGGGGTATCAGAGTCTCACTACTGCAGGGGTATCAGAGTCTCTCACTACTGCAGGGGTATCAGAGTCTCTCACTACTGCAGGGGTATCAGAGTCTCTCACTACTGCAGGGGTATCAGAGTCTCTCACTACTGCAGGGGTATCAGAGTCTCACTACTGCAGGGGTATCAGAGTCTCTCACTACTGCAGGGGTATCAGAGTCTCTCACTACTGCAGGGGTATCAGAGTCTCACTACTGCAGGGGTATCAGAGTCTCTCACTACTGCAGGGGTATCAGAGTCTCTCATTACTGCAGGGGTATCAGTGTCTCTCACTACTGCAGGGGTATCAGAGTCTCTCATTACTGCAGGGGTAAACTCAAAAGACCTCTTTGTTCTGACGGCTCTGTGCGCAAAGCGTTTCATCAGCGCTGAGATCAGCTGGCTTGCTAATCGCCCTGGTTCATCCTGACCTCTGCTGCTACCCACAATACTCATACAGAGAGAAATCATACACACACACACACACACTACACACACACAAACGCATGCACATTATACAAAAAAACACATGCAAATACATACACAAACACACGCGCATACACACACACACACGCACACACAAACGCATGCACATTATACAAAAAAACACATGCAAATACATACACAAACACACACACACACACACACACACACGACACATTCTCACAAACACTACACACACACCCATAACATTTTAACGACAGGAAGTGACCGTAAAAATGTTGCTAGGAGACATGCACCATAATAGCTAATACTCAAATTTCATAACTAACCTTCGTTAATGAATGTCACAGTCCTCATTATAATTAGCCCATTCTAATTAACAGTTGCGCATCATTATCAAGGTGCCCACTGTTTAGATACAATAAATATATTAGGAGAGATGTGAAATACGAGCCCCAGTACTGCTGAGGGGGGGGGCACGATTCAGCCTTTTCCATAATCTGTTAATAAAGAGGGGGGCACACCGTCTCCGAGCCGACCGGGGTCAAGCCAGCCCGTCTCCTTGAGGTGCAAAATAAGAGCGATAACAATCCGGTGACGCAGGTGAGGCTCAGGAGCAAAACGAGACAGACCCATCAGTGCCAAGGGGCGGGGCCATCCAGGATAATTAATGCAAAGAGCCAGGCCTGAAAACCAATAGAAAAGCAGAGAGACCTGCATAGCTCCTAGGAGATGCTCGGAGTGAAAGGGAAAACGGACCGTCGCGTTCTTAGACGCCGTAACGAGACACACAATGGCTTTTTGTGCGCCGCGCGATTACGTCCTTGGTCTGTTTGGGGCTTTAGTTCCCCCTCAATAGTAGCCTCTGTGTTCTGTGGGGCTGATGTAATTCGGTTAAGCAGACCTGGGCCTGGGGACCCTGTGAGCCTCAGCTGGGCCCGATTACATAATGAGCAGCTCCCCTCGGGCACGCGGCCAGACGCCCCGAAAAACACGCAGGACAGGACGGTTCCGTGCGCTCCGGCTCGTCGCTCTAACCCGTGCGTCACTGCTGGCCAGCGCTAGCACGTCTATCAGGTGCGTTTATCGAGAGCGAGTTGTGAGTTCTGCTGCCCTGTCAGCATGGCTGCAGTAGGTCTGTGCAACACATAACGGCAACATCGGTGAGAATCGCGCGTTTTCCCCCTCAGTGGAATTTGATGGATTTTTGAGAAGAATAACGATGTGTAGCGATGTGCTGCTAACATTTTGATTGTGGCTGGTAAGATTTTCTATTCTAGCAGCCACTTCGGCAGGTAACCAGCCAGGCTGTGTTCTATTGTAAAAGGTAAGGTGGCTGGTAAAATGTTGAAAATGGCCGGTGATTTTTAGTCACACTTGGGGAAGATAATGAACACGGGCGCTCTTTTAAACACGGGCGCTCTTTTAAAACCACACCTCGGGTGAAAAACATCCCACATCAGGTCAGTGTCTGGGGTCAAATAGGAGGCAGTGAGTCTGGGTTGAGTATGTGTGTGTGTGTGTGTGTGTGTGTGTGTGTGTGTGTGTGTGTGTGTGTGTGTGTGTGTGAGAGAGAGTGTGTGTGTGTTCTGTCGCCTGTGTGATCGGTCACTGTCCAGAGCTGAATGTGTCTCTGGAAGCCCAGGCTTCTACTGCAAGAGCTTTTTTTATTCACTCACCCAACACCGAAAAGGCCTGTCAAACGATGTCGGAACACCGAGCGTGGGCAATGCTCATGTGTACAAGTCTGAGATTGATTAGCCTGGCCTGAAGAGGCGGAGCGGAAATAACCGAAATAACCTACCCTATAATAAACTGCCAGAAAAGTCTGAATCCCAAACTCAATAAATCCATAATTTTCCATTAATGAGCTGTGCAGCCTCTCACTTATAGAAGTTCTCTCTCCGCACACACAAAATGATAAGCATAATGATAAAAATAAACAGGTATTATATTTAAAAAATTATTCGCTGACTTTCAGGTGATTTAGGATTACGTTTCTTGTAGAAGATAAGCAAATAGCAACGTTATCACACGATGTCTGGCTTACTGACAGCCTGTCCTGCAGGTTTGCATTATCCATACATTTGCATGATTATGGTCATAGGTATGACATTTAATGACAGGTGATGGACAGGTCCTGACAGGTAACATGTTATGACAGGTCCTGACAGGTGACATGTGACAGGTCCCTCTGCGATGTACCAATAATATCCGATTCTGAATGAGCGCTATTCCAGTGTAAAATACAGCATCGACACCCATATCGCTCCCTCCTTTTGACGCGGTGAAATTGTGCACAGAATATTACAAAATAAAAATGTACAGAATACATTTAATTTAAAAGACCATTATGGCCATTTTAATGCTGCTCTGTTCAGTGCTAGGAGAGGCAAGAGCACTTAGACGTGTTCTAAAACAGCTAAAAGCAAAAGCTACAAAAATAAACTTCAAAGACTGTTAATGGAATAAGTGCACAAATATTATGAGACCATATAAACAAGGGGATGTGAGCCTAACCAGAGGGGATATGGTTTAAAAAATCCAGAGAGAGAGCTGGGTGTGATCAGTAAACAAGCAGCTCAGGCTGGAACAGTCAAACCAAAAATAATAATAATAAAATAAAAGCCATAGTCCGTGGAACAGTGGGACAGTAATTGTCCTTCAGTGCTGTGCATTATGGGATGTATGGAGGGGATTGACTGGAGTACATTGGGACCTGGAGATTGACCCTGGCGGTGAGATTCGGGGTAACAGAATTTGACTCGATATTGCTGCGGCTTGACCCCTCGTTCATGGTGTTAAGCCTCTGGGATACCGCAGCAGACCGTGCCTCTCTTTCACAGGAAAAGACCCTCAATGAAACCTAAATGTTTTACAACCCTCACAGAAACCGATACGTTTCACACACTCACAGAAACCGATACGTTTCACACACTCACAGAAACCTATACGTTTTACACACTCACTGAAACCTATAAGTTTCACACACTCACAGAAACCGATACGTTTCACACACTCACAGAAACCTATACGTTTCACACACTCACTGAAACCTATAAGTTTCACACACTCACAGAAACCGATACGTTTCACACACTCACAGAAACCTATACGTTTTACACACTCACTGAAGCCTATACATTTCACACACTCACTGGAATCTATACATTTCACACTCACTGGAATCTATACATTTCACACACTCACTGGAATCTATACATTTCACACACTCACTGGAATCTATGCATTTCACACACTCACTGGAATCTATACATTTCACACTCACTGGAATCTATACATTTCACACACTCACTGGAATCTATACATTTCACACACTCACTGGAATCTATACATTTCACACTCGCTGGAATCTATACATTTCACACACTCACTGAAGCCTATACATTTCACACTCACTGGAATCTATACATTTCACACACTCACTGGAATCTATACATTTCACACTCACTGGAATCTATACATTTCACACACTCACTGGAATCTATACATTTCACACACTCACTGGAATCTATGCATTTCACACACTCACTGGAATCTATACATTTCACACTCACTGGAATCTATACATTTCACACACTCACTGGAATCTATACATTTCACACACACGCACGCACGCACGCACGCACGCACGCACGCACGCACGCACGCACGCACGCACGCACGCACGCACGCACGCACGCACGCACGCACGCACGCACGCACGCACGCACGCACGCACGCACGCACGCACGCACGCACGCACGCACGCACGCACGCACGCACGCACACACACACACACACACACACACACACACACACACACACACACACACACAGAAACCTATAGGTTTCACATGCTGTCTAAACACTGCCTGCCTCTATACTACCTGTGTGATTCTACAATCCAATTCTTGTCTTCAACTTTATTTTGCATCATCCCTTATAGCGGTTTGTTCATTTTTGCGGATTTAAGAACTGTTCATTCCCGTTTTTACTGTGTTCCGGCATGCATCCTATCAAATGACCTTTTCAATGGAGATTTATGATGCTTAAAATTTTTGCCAATAAAATAATCCAACTTATTTATGCAAATATACAGTATATCCCTAGGAAAGCACCGCTCTTCAAACATAAGCCATTAATACCATGTGCACAAACAAAATCCACAACACAGATATAATAATGCAAAAATTATGTCATTAAATACCTCAATATACACTCTAAATGGCTTTTAATTATTGCCATCAACCTTACTCAGTCTGAAAAATGCATCAATCTATAAAAATACAAACATCAATTGTGTAACTGACTGTGAAAGTTGTCTGTTGTTTCTCTGGGAAACTGGAGCCTCACTGCTGAACAGAGATGCTTGTAGTGAATCTTAATTTTGTGTATTAACCTTTGAAACCAAGAAACTGAACAAGAGAGACAGCGAAATTGCATCATTTATAACTGGAAGAAAATTAAACTAGAGCTGATGCTCACACATCCTTTCAAGATACAATAACCCGCTGAAAGAGAAGCCATTTGCTTTTCACTCAGCTTCTAAGTGATGACATCATAAAGTGGAGAAAAAAAAAACGTAGAAACCAAGCAATGATGTGCTTCCACGTGAGTGCTGGGTTCTTTTTATTGACAGGGTGATCCACTGGATGAAGTGGGTTGGGCTCTAGTGTCTGAATGGGCTTAGAAAAGATCAACCATATAACTCTAAGCAAGTACTTCATACAAACTACTAAGCATTTTTACTTGCTAACTTTAACCAGAGTTCTCCTTTAATTTTTTAATTTGTTGCATTATGAAAATGCACCAGTCTTATCTTGGATAAATACTGGACTCCCCCTTGCAATGTAGCAAGCTCTTCCAGAATAGTTTTACTTTGTCAAATTTGTCCTCATACTACAACTTACTGCTGACTTTTCCTGCAAAGCATGTTGCAAGAGCAAGAAAAGTTGCATCCTAGATATTCTTGACATTCAAGCCTTGACATTATTTTCAGGAACAATTGTATTCCAAAGGAAGGACCTGTTTCCGGGGGTCTCGCTGCTGAATCTGAAATCTGTGGTTTCGGATTGTGTCAGTGAGTTCTGGAAATGCATTTTTAATTAAAACACATTTAGGTCAGGACACACACCGGCCTCGCCTGCCAAATTACAGGAGGCGCAGCGAGGGTTAAGAGAGGAGGCGCAGCGAGGGTTAAGAGAGGAGGCGCAGCGAGGGTTAAGAGAGGAGGCGCAGCGAGGGTTAAGAGAGGATATTGCACAGGTCTGGTGAAGCAATGCAATAGCAGATGAAGTATTGCTAATGTCTGACTGCGAGGAAATCGAAGGCCTGATCTCATGAGGTCAGGGCTACATACGGCTGTGTCTCTGCCGCTCAGCGACACGAGTGGGTGAATCGCACACAATCAATGTTCCCTAAGCCTACGCTAACGACGTTCCCTAAGCCTACGCTAACGAGAAAAAGAAAACGGGAAGCTCACTGTTGCACGGCAGACAGTTTGGCCAGTTCTGCAGTACTGATGACCACTTCCTGCTTTTTTCTTTTTATATTTTAAAAGAATTTAGGGTCCAGAAGATAGCAAGTGGAAACACTCATCTGGGCCATAAGTGCAGAATGTCACAAATAAGACAAATCACTTTAGTATATTCAGGAAGACACTTTATAAAATAAGTAAACCGCTTTTGAATTGTGATGCAACCGTGATCTAGATGTTTGTTCAGCATAAAAAAAGGGCACGGAAAGTGAGAGACCAGGGAAGTCAATTTACTGATTTTAACAAACGTCGCACTGATGACATAGGAGGAGCTTATCGAGCGAGCGTGAAGTCCTGAGGTGTCTGAAACACACCAGGGGCACATGTATAAAACTCTTGAGTAAAAGAATGCGTAAAAGAATGCGTAAAAGAACGCTCAGGGTGAAAGTCGGAAATCTGCTTCAAAATGCTTTGCATTTTCTACCTCACAGACTCCAAACATTGAGTACGTATGGTATCCATCGTGTGCAGAGGTACGCAGATTCTCACAGCACGTTAGATTATACTATATCTCAATTTCTGCGTGGAAACTCGCTTACGCGGGTTTCTGAGGGCATTTTTCTGCTCAGCACTGTTTATACATGTGGCCCCAGGTGTACTGACAGGAGAAACTCACAGTTACTGGAAGCCATCGCATGTTTGGCATTACAGAGCATGAAGACCTCCAGCATCACTAACCCGCCCCTGACCTTAAAGAGCTCAAGAACAAGAGGGCCGCTCTGGGGTCACCACAGCGCCCCACAGCTGGAAACGGTGCCGGTCAAAACTGCAGGAAGCCCTCACAATGACACTGAGGCCACTCGGGCTAGCTTATCTTAGTGAACGTCTGGGTTTCTCCACTAATACTTTCCCCGAGGTGAATAAATAAGTCGATGAATTCTCAAACCCAGGCCAAAGCAGGGAGAGGGGCACTTATTTATACCCCTTAGAGGAGTCACCCCCGTTCTGGGACAGTAAACGTGATTTGTGTCGATGTTGGATGTGAGCTGGCAACCACTGTACCTTCCACCAGTACTGCTTTAATGGACAGAAAGAACACACACAGAGTCACGTCCTTAGAGAAGCCACACAGAGTTACGTCCTTAGAGGAGCCACACAGAGTCACGTCCTTTTGCTAACGCCCTTTCACACATGGTGCAGCCATGGCCCAAATCACATTTCAGTTCAAGCTGCCTTTTTTAGGACATGTAATTGGAGTCAAAATATAGTCAGAAGGACTGAGTGTTACAGTGTTTTGAGTATCATCTCACAGTATTCTCCAGCAACCAGATCCCCATTTCACAGGCTAGCCAATCAAGACTACAGTATTCTCCAGCAACCAGATCCCCATTTCACAGGCTAGCCAATCAAGACTACAGTATTCTCCAGCAACCAGATCCCCATTTCACAGGCTAGTCAGTCAAGACTACAGTATTCTCCAGGAACCAGATCCCCATTTCACAGGCTAGCCAATCAAGACTACAGTATTCTCCAGCAACCAGATCCACATTTCAGTTTGTTGAAATCAAACAAATCCAATTTTGAACGTAGAGGAAATGCTTTTTCCTTATAGAGAAAGCCTTTTCTTGACAAAAATGTGCAGACAAATGGGTATAATTTACTTCAAATAAACTGGAAGTTTTCAAAAAATAAGTTCATCTTGTCAGAAGACCAGACTCCTTACAAATAAACTTCTCAAATGCTGCTAACATTGTCTTTTAACTGCTGTGTAATAGCTTTACTGCCATCTGGCTGCTGGAGGAAAGAATTACAGGCAAGTAAAATGGGTTTCTGAAAAAACCAGACTGAATCTTTAGCGATGAAACCCCTAAAATGCTCCATTCTGCTTTAAATGTGGAAGATAGCTTCATCCAGCTGGTGGTGATTGGTGATTCAGAGGCGCTAATACAGGGGTAGGGAACCCTGGTCCTGGAGAGCCGCAGGGTCTGCTGGTTTTTGTTTTCACCTTAAATACAGCAACTACTTAGACCAAAGAAACCAGGTGCGGTGAGTTAACAGTGTAATCAACGTCTTTAATTGATCAATTAAGTGGCGCGTAACAACTAAAACCAGCAGACCCTGCGGCTCTCCAGGAACAGGGTTCCCTACCCCTGCTCCAGAGGAACGAGCCCCTGCCAGTTCAAGCTTTCCCTCTCTCCCTGCAGAGGAACGAGCCCCTGCCAGTTCAAGCTTTCCCTCTCTCCCTGCAGAGGAACGAGCCCCTGCCAGTTCAAGCTTTCCCTCTCTCCCTCCAGAGGAACGAGCCCCTGCCAGTTCAAGCTTTCCCTCTCTCCCTCCAGAGGAACGAGCCCCTGCCAGTTCAAGCTTTCCCTCTCTCCCTCCTTTTTTGAATGCGTACGCACACATATGCACAGAAATGCCCCTGTGCAGCCAAATATGCTTATGCGTATAGCGCTACAAACAGTCACTACTGAACGTTTTCACACACACAGATACAGACACGCACGCACACGCACGTTCCCAAATAGGGAGGCGAGCTGCTGCATTGATTCCACACAGCTGCAACAGTTAAAGAAGGCAGTTGGCGGGCGCTCGATCAACCAGGAGGTCATGATATTTTAGTACCAAGTCATGGCTCCAGCAGGAAGATATTGAAATTATTGGTACACCCAGCCAAACACTATGACCTTTGTTACATTTCCCCTACGACAACCCAAATTCCTTTTATTTCCCCTCTTTATTCGAGGTCCAGCAGCTTTTGTAATAGCACACGACATGCTAAAAACAACAAGTAGAAAGTAAGCATCAAACCAAAAACATTTGCGTTAGCAAACAGGCTAATGTATCAGTATTACTCATTGGTTTCAGTTGCTAGGGGGATGCCTTCACCACATGTCAATCACCTGCTACTTTCAGATAGCAGATATTTTGTGCAAATAAGCTCTCAAAGAAGTGTAAAAAAACTAACAGGCTGTCATTCAATACTGTGCCTCCTGACGGAGTGGAGCTTGATGATGGTCTTTGAAAGGCTTTGACTATATATAGCATTGGAAAAAATTGTTGCTCTTAGCAAAAAAAAAAAAAAAAATTATAATAAAAATGCTCTGCAATTTGCCTGTGCCACGCAGTGTCATCTGTCTCCTATGTGAGGAATACACACAGTTTCCCTCTCTGAACAGTCAAATGGAAACAGAGATTCATGTTCATACTGGCCATGGACATATCCCATCATGCATTTCACACACATGGGTTCCGATCAATCCACCATCAACTGGTTTACACCGCAATATACATGCAAATCGTTATCTGCCCCAAAAAAAAAAAGTTTACATTTTGTTACAACTTTGCATCTCAATTACGGGGCAAAACGCACTTCTATAAAAACTAGCTTTCAAAAGGATAGATTTCTCCTTTTGATACTGCGTTGAAAAGAAAGCCGATTCCATAAATCAAATGGACACTAGGTTAAAGCTACTTGACTCAGAGACATATTAATGGGTCTAAATTTATTTTGGGGTTAAAAGCATGAGTGTGTGCTTTTTTTCTCCGCTAGTAATTGGTGTTTTTGTGATATTTCTGACAGTAGAGATGATTGGCGAGGGCCGAGGGGACGCCACACAAACGGCACAGATTGTGGTTTTCATGGCAACTAGAGGAGCGAAGCCTGAGACACAGGCCTATTTTTAGAGCCATTAAAAGCTTAATGTCTTTTCATAATTCACGTGTTTCCCCTTTTAATCGCTAATGGATTACACTTTCAGCAGTACAGGTGTACCAACACAGGGAAACATTGTTCCGACTCTCTGAGCCTAATTACAGAGCACAGAGAGTAAACCCGGTTAAAGTGGAATAAACTCTGAGCCTAATTACAGAGCACAGAGAGTAAACCCGGTTAAAGTGGAATAAACTCTGAGCCTAATTACAGAGCACAGAGAGTAAACCCGGTTAAAGTGGAATAAACTCTGAGCCTAATTACAGAGCACAGAGAGTAAACCCGGTTAAAGTGGAATAAACTCTGAGCCTAATTACAGAGCACAGAGAGTAAACCCGGTTAAAGTGGAATAAACTCTGAGCCTAATTACAGAGCACAGAGTAAACCCGGTTAAAGTGGAATAAACTCTGAGCCTAATTACAGAGCACAGAGAGTAAACCCGGTTAAAGTGGAATAAACTCTGAGCCTAATTACAGAGCACAGAGAGTAAACCCGGTTAAAGTGGAATAAACTCTGAGCCTAATTACAGAGCACAGAGAGTAAACCCGGTTAAAGTGGAATAAACTCTGAGCCTAATTACAGAGCACAGAGAGTAAACCCGGTTAAAGTGGAATAAACCCAAACCCCTTACATTCAGGCTTAATGGTAAACCCTGTGCCTCTGTTTACAACTGTTAACACATTTTCGGAATTCAGATTAAAAAAAAAATTTTTTAAATTCTATTTATTATTTTGGGAGTGAAATTGATTCCATTATCTTACTCCAAAATGTTATCATTTTCAAAATACAGTGGCTGTTGTTGGCAAACATCCAGTTTCAAACCAAATAAGTTTGCCGAGTGCAAACTAACACTGGGTCTAATTCACAATGTTCATGTTTTTTTTTTTGTTTTTTTTTTTACATATAAAAGTAGCCTGACCCCCCCCCCCCCCCCCCTATACCCTGCGCTCAGAACAACACCGGTACTTACCACCTGGACCCCCCCGCCCCCCCTATACCCTGCGCTCAGATCAACACCGGTACTTACCAACTGGACCCCCCCGCCCCCCCTATACCCTGCGCTCAGATCAACACCGGTACTTACCACCTGGACCCCCCCCCCCCTATACCCTGCGCTCAGAACAACACCGGTACTTACCACCTGGACCCCCCCGCCCCCCCTATACCCTGCGCTCAGAACAACACCGGTACTTACCACCTGGACCCCCCCCGCCCCCCCTATACCCTGCGCTCAGAACAACACCGGTACTTACCACCTGGACCCCCCCGCCCCCCCTATACCCTGCGCTCAGATCAACACCGGTACTTACCACCTGGACCCCCCCCCCCCTATACCCTGCGCTCAGAACAACACCGGTACTTACCACCTGGACCCCCCCCGCCCCCCCTATACCCTGCGCTCAGATCAACACCGGTACTTACCACCTGGACCCCCCCCCCCCCCCCTATACCCTGCGCTCAGAACAACACCGGTGCTTACCTGGATAAGTGACCATTAATCTGGTTACAACCAGCAAGACCGGGATCTTGCGTGAGATTCATCACCGAGGGAACTGACAAGAATTGCAATCATTCATTAACAGAAATGCATTTGGTTTAGGATTTATTTATTTTTATTTGTTAGGGCTGCCTTAACTGCAGCAAACAAACGCACGGCCATAAAGTAGAAACGTGTGGAACCGCCTGAGAGTTTCTTTCTGGCTTAGAGAACATTTCCTCATACAAGTCCTTTGGACAAAATTATGTACCATATCAAAAGAAAACCATCTGTGTTCGAGAAATGATGAGGCTTTTGGGATTACATGAAGAAAGGAATACCAAATGACACTGAACAACTTGATTTATATAGTACTTAAGATCCAGACCTACTATAATCAATCTTTACATGTAATATTGGAAGCTGCGAGGACTTATTGAGCCACTTTTAGTCATCTACAGATATCTAACTATTGTTTTAATTATTTATTCATTTTATTAATTTACCATTTTAAATACATTCTATTTATCAGTTGTGTTAATGTATGCAGTATCTCTATTGTGTTAAGTAAGGTTTGGGGTCGGTGGGTTGAACAGCATTCTGGAATCATTTTGAACCCGATACACCTCAAGCGTTTATAAAAAAAATTTGTAAAAATTTTTTTTAAAAGTTTGTTCAGGGTCCAAACTTTAAGTAGTGTAAATCTGGCACCGGCCAAATAATAAACATGTGTTGAACATGTTTCACAAAGCGGATTCACCACGTTCGCTCATCCAGATTCAAAAATCCCAAAACCGCATTTACTTAAATTTGCTTTAACACCTCTTAACACACCCCCCCACCCCCCCCAGTTAATCCTGTGTGCTCACGGATATCGCCCAAGGTTCTCACACAGTCGCTTTCTTTAATTACGTTACTTAGCAAAAATGCTAAGTGCTGGCAAAGAAACAATGGAAATAGGGAACCCATGAGGGATGTTTGGGGAGGGGGTTGGGGCAGTTAGGGAAGTTGGTTAAGACTGGCTGAAAGATGAATCCCAGAGAGCCGATGTTTCCTTTTTAGTTCCACCAGTCCTGGGTACAGTTTCCCCAGCTGGTTCTCATGCAGCCTTGGGCACTGGCAGAACACTGTGGTTTGGGGACTGGGAGATGGGAGATGGGAGGGGGGGTAAGTTTGGAGGAAACGGCCCATCTCCAAAACAGGACTGATAGGAACGCCCACCCCCCCCCCCACCACCACCACCACCACCACCACCACCAACCCCCTGTTCCCTACTTACGCTTCTGATCCACAGTCTCTTGTTTAACCTCGGTCAGGGTGCTGGAGGACTATATATGGACAGAAGAGTCAGTGAAACAGCCCCCCCCCCCCCCCCCCCCACTCAATTATTATCTTAACTCTGCATTTCGTAATACTTTCGCCCTGACACTGAATCGGGAGCGATTTCTCTCACTGCAACCACTCCACAGCTCCACGGGATTGCTACCTTCTAGTCTCCTCAGTAATTCCCTATCCGATTTAAAATAATCCTGACCAAAGCTCGTTTAATAGGCTAAAAATAATCCTGTTAAAAAAAAAAAAGGTTACAAAAGATCCGGACGTGGATTAAGTCACTCTCAATCGTTTCCTCACAGAAGGAGTTTCTATAGCCCCTCACAACCATATGAATCAGAGGATTTATAATTGATATCATAATAAATGTCACACGTTTACCTGTAGACAGCAGTTGGCATCGCTGCTGCCCCCTGTTGCCTTGGCCACAGTTTCAGTGAGAACCTTGAAACACGCTACATGGTAGAATGTAAATCCTATTGCGTAGTTACAACACCAACATTACAAAGTCCCTTGAGTAATTCATGTTTCACACAACAGCTAGCTCTGTTATTGTACAACAGTGCATTAGGGCTGGAATCCCAGGTGTGGAAATGAATGTCCAGAGTCGGTCTAATATTAATGTATTTTCAGGATAAATATGTTTGTGGTATGGCAATCTAGTTTATCAACGAGTGGCTACTTACTCTCGTTTTCTACTGTGACATTGTGCTTTTTTAAAAATATTAAACTGATCACACTGCCCAGCCATTTGAAACAAGGCCTGAAACTGAAGAACACTATATAAAAAGGCCACTGATAGTATACTGCCATCTCATGAATGCCCCCAACATGATATTTTGTCAGTAAGTACTGAATAGAAGGTCACAAGGGAGTGTGCATAATAGGTAGGCACGGTGCCAAGTAAACGTGTGAGAACAGTCAGCGCTCTGGTTATCTTGATAAGATGTCGACCATGCTGACTGATAACAGCTTTGA
>CM056383.1:70175600-70267530 GCA_029718625.1 Synaphobranchus kaupii
CATGATTTAGGGCCCATGAGGTCTGTTCCCACCTCCCACGCAAGAGTAGCACATTCCCTGTGAAATCACAAAATGCTTTTAAACACTTTAAAATAATGTTGTTTTTTTTGTTTGAATTAAAACCTTCCAGGTCTGGAGTAAAGGGGGGGTACCTGGACAGCCTGATCTATAAGAGAGATTTTACAGCAAATCAAACCATTAGCCTACATTTTAAAAGCTTTAACTGAACTCATGGCTCAAGTATTTTTTGCAACAAAGAGAGCAATAAGTTCTTCAGCGTTTCATAAAACAGGTCGCGGATAACAACAGAGGGCTTATTAAATATGATAAGCCCTTCCTCATTTATAATTACCCTGCTATTTTTGTCACTGAGAAAGCCTACCCATTTGTGTAATAATTTGCGTAATAATTCACTTACCAGGTAAAAACCTTGCATTAATCTTGCAATAATATCCTATATCCTGCTGAAGATTCCACTGACTTAGTCTCACCACAGTGATTCAGCACTACCAATAAAATTGAAGGGCAATGTTATCGCGCATTGCTCAGCACTTTTCTGGGGCTGCCATTGGACAATATAGGGCTTTCCAAGCCTGGCTTCTCCGTCCCCAAAACAACATTTTACACAAACTAGCAAACTATGACTATAAACAACAACTTTCCCGTACACCGTGTTATAAATAAACCCATTTCCAAACTTAACAAGCAGCATTTATACGGCAGTAATTCTATTGCAGTTTATCTTTTTTTTTTTGCTATCATTTTACACCCCAGTGCTCGGTATATTTTCATTTTATTTAGTGCAGTTTAACTGACAGATTTGTGCATCTCCTCGGGCGAAGTCATCTATCGACTCAATAAAATAAGTTGAAACAAATGGGGAAAAAACCGCTGGATCAATGAATTACAAAAACAAGCCCAACCCTCTACTGCCCTGTTATTCAAATCACGGTCCTCGAGGTCCGAAAACTGCTGGTTTTCCACCCTCCCTTTACCTGGGAGTCAGGCCAATCAGTAGCAGTTAATTACTTGGGAGAAAGAAAACCAGGGCCGGATCTAGATTTGAGGTCCAGATTTGAATATCCATACTCTACTGGAATAACACAACAATACGGACAGAATTCAACCCAGATTCCAACTGTAAGTGAATGTTCCCTAAACACCAGCCCAAAAACCGCAGAGAACTAAGATCACACAAGGTGCTATAATAGTCCCTACTGAACAGCCTTTCGTATTCTGGCAATCATGGCATCCTAACCGTCTACATCATGGATATACAAATCGGGACCTCGAACCCAAAGCCGGCCCTGGTTTTCTTTCTCCCAGCAATTTAACTGAACAATTTGTGCCACTGATTGGCCAGACTGTCTTCACACCTGACTCCCAGGTAAAGGGAGGGTGGAAAACCAGCAGTTCTCGTACCGCGAGGAGCGTGATTTGCATACCAGGGATCTACATCATTAAACATAAAGCATCAGACACGAGACAGCGATACAGGGAGCAGAGATGGGGTTGTTTTATGCAAAGGGGTACAGGTCGCAAACACAGCGCTACATTAATGAAACACAAGAACGCCGCACACTGCTGATACACTATGCAATCCCGCGAAAATAAATAAAACATTCCCTCTACTCCCAGGCTTCCAAAACGTTATGCTTATTTATAGGACCGTAAGAACGCAGCACAGAAACTAACATCCATTTCAAAGGCAAAACAACCTCCGTCTGGACCTGAACTGGACTTGGGAGTATCTGCTGAATGTCTAAATGTACTTCAAAGAGGAACTCGAAGGAGAGGACATACTACCTTATTGATTAGGTACCCAGAAATTATCACTGTATTTTGGCTACATAACAGTCGACAAAAAGCAAAACCAGAAGCCCTGGGAAAGCCACCCTGGGAGCACTCATGGAAACATTTATTTTTACCACATTTTTTTTATTTTAATGCTAATGATGTTCAGAGGATGTAACTGGCAAGTTTTCTAATTGTTCTTGAAGAGTAATAATCGTTATTATCTCTTAAGAAAATAAAACATCATGACCGGTCTTCTCCCACCCGGTCAACACTGACGTTGTCTCACGGGGGATGACTAAGAGGAACACAGCAGTCTAATCTCAAAGGGGTTACACGTGGTCGTCAGACAGGTCTATTTTTAGCGCCTCCGCATTCTTTGACCGAAATAAACTTATTCCCAAAATGAGCCTGGACTACACCCTCGCCTGGAGTGTCTGTCGCACTATAATCTGGGGGCCGCCACAAATCCGGAAAGTTCCCTCCAGACCGCGCGCGGGAAGCCACGATGCAGCCGCCACAGCGTTCCCGGCCGGCTGCGCCATTCCCATCTCCGCGGGTTTTAAAACGCCCGAACGGGAGAGGGAACGAGATCAGCGTGCAGATCCTCCTGGACCAGAACTCTGAGCCAACACGGCTTTAATGGAGACTAACACACCTGTGTAGCCGCTACTCTGAGACTAACACACCTGTGGAGCCGCTACTCTGAGACTAACACACCTGTGGAGCCGCTACTCTGAGACTAACACACCTGTGGAGCCGCTACTCTGAGACTAACACACCTGTGGAGCCGCTACTCTGAGACTAACACACCTGTGGAGCCGCTACTCTGAGACTAACACACCTGTGAAGCCGCTACTCTGAGACTAACACACCTGTGGAGCCGCTACTCTGAGATTAACACACCTGTGAAGCCGCTACTCTGAGACTAACACACCTGTGGAGCCGCTACTCTGAGATTAACACACCTGTGAAGCCGCTACTCTGAGACTAACACACCTGTGGAGCCGCTACTCTGAGATTAACACACCTGTGGAGCCACTACTCTGAGACTAACACACCTGTGGAGCCGCTACTCTGAGATTAACACACCTGTGGAGCCGCTACTCTGAGATTAACACACCTGTGGAGCCGCTACTCTGAGACTAACACACCTGTGGAGCCACTACTCTGAGACTAACACACCTGTGGAGCCGCTACTCTGAGACTAACAGCCCCCGCGGACCTCCCTTCACCAGGGCGAATACTGTTTCATGTCGGGGCGCAAGGCGACCCTTCTCTCTCACTCGCTCACATCGCTAGGGTTGTGGGACCGACAGGAGACCGAACTAAGGTCTCCCTCATACTTTGTTTTACCATCAGTGATGAAAACACAGTTAGGTAGCCTATGTAGGGGGTTCTATCCTACATAAAACTCTCAATGGAACACTATGAAGAGGGGCTGTGATTTCTCCCTCTCTCTGTACTCTGATAGGCTGTCAGGGACACAGGGTGTCTCCTGGGAGTGAGGAAGTACAATGTGGGAGTGTACCAAAGCAAAGCGCAAGAAGAGCGTAGCAGTTATATCGTCTCCCCCAAATCCTGTTAGACTTTCCAGGGCTGCCATTGCAGCAGTGTTGAACGCAGCACAGGGGTACGTTCACCTCTTCTTCTGTGGCCTAAGGTTTAAAATCAAGGAGTTTGGGGGTATGAGGCTGGCAGTTATCGGTTGTACGTTGGTGCAGCATTTGGACTCATAAGAGCCCATAGAACTGCCAACACAGCCCTCAAGGGATCAGCTCATTTAAAAAAATAAAATAAAGTTAAACGCACATCATGATGTCCTACAGTATACATACAGTAAATGGCCGTGAAGGTCAGCGATCCTTTGATTACCAATTGTAGAACAGCAGAAATGCAAACACGCTCATTAGAATGTGTTCCTTCACTACTAAAACTGAGAATGGATTGGAGATCCTTCGAGCAGCCAGACGTGAACTCCAGGATGATGTGTACAAGGAGAGTCGAATCGCTGAGCACGATCCGACACGTTGTGCCTAAAACATGTATTGGGAAACCCTGTGACAGTATGCTGAGTGGTGGGGCGACTACTCCCCAGGAGTCAGCTGACAAAATTACTGAAGCAGACAGAGGGCCCTATCTTACAACCGGCGCAAAGCGGCGCTAACCCAAACGCAAGTGTCTTTGCTACCTTACACCCGGCGCTAGGTTCATTATAACGCCTAACGCTTACGTCCTTTAACTAGCATGTATTCTGGCGTCCATTACAAGTGAACTGGGCGTGTTGGTCTTAAGATGAGGAGTGGCCAGGATTATTTTTGGCGTATTGCTATCTTGAGCCAGCAGAAAGCGCTTGCGCTAGAACCACCACAAACCTGGTCTAAAGTCATGTCGCAGTTGTTTACATGTTATTTTAACGGCGCATATAAGTGCGTCTACATAGGCGTGTGCACAACGCGCGTACCCTCCGGTCTGTTACACACAGGGGCGCGCAAAAGCATGACTAAAATATCTAGATCACAATGTGAAATATTATTATTGTGTAGGCTATATCAAAAATGCATAATAATAAAAGGTTCCATAGGTCCACATACCTTTCCCTCAGCGACAATTACATTGCTCTCAGCCCACTCCATCAACATCCAAGCGATGTGCGATGGTACGGGACAATGGCTATCCATTAAAAAGGAGCTGATAACACCTATATCAAGCCTAATGCGCGAATTGTCATTTACACCTAATGCGTGAATTGTCATTCAATGGAAAACTCGCGCACTGCAATAGACGGACTTTTGAGTTCTGAAAATGTGCTTCAGACGTCATTACAATACAGCTCTGTTTATCTAGGAATACAGCCTGTAAGTAAATAGAATGGTTTGTGACTGAAAAAAGTTCAAAACCTTGTCCGGTGAATATTGCTTCTATTGTTTTTCAAATAGCCTAGGCTACAGCGGATTCGCTGTGCATACATAAGGTTTTTTCGATTATAAAAAACGGAGATAAATGTCATCATGTTAACTGAATTGTAACCTTAGCTATTCTTCGTCATTCATATTTTTTTAATTACAGTGACAAGGTTTCCATACCCTCAGCTTATTAAAACCCCGCTGATTTCACCTGTTATTCCATAACTGAACAAAAGATTTTAAAGAGAACTAAGCGGCTAATTAGAAACTAAATTTGCAGCACGTTACAAAATTAATTTACAATTAATTTTAATGCCATTATCTGCATGTGCGCTTTACAGGAGCAGGTCTGTTTCCTCTGCTGTAAATCGCACTTTTCACGGTCTTCCTGGGAAAGTGGATCGTTTTAAAGCATTACGCTACCAGTAAAATAGGTTGGTCGCATTTCCATAAGCAGGACATTATAAAATAAGGGAAAATATGCTGAACCTATAGGTTGCCAACCTGACAGATTTATTATATTTAGTGTAATCATTAAGGCAAAATAACGTTATTTATGTTATTAATCAAAATTAGAATGCAGGTAGCCTAATGAACTTCGGATGAAGCTTGAACATGAGTTCATTGCATAAACAAACGAAATTAGTTAAATAAGCAGGCTAATTTGGCGTTTTCTAAGGTGAGACGGAAGCAATTGGTCGCTTATTCTCAGCTGTTGCAGGTGCTTTTAACGAAATTTAACCACATATATTTTGTAAACAGCACTGTCAGGAATTACCGGGAACTCATAATGGTTAGCCCGAATAAGATTGATCATAGGCTACTATTGATCCATATAGCCTATTCCTTGATCGCACTAAACACGCACGAGCATGTCTGTTTCGCCATCATAAGCAATCCGCCAAGGTGGAAAAGCAGGCTTTTAAAGGGAATGGGATATAACATTTTGATTGGTTTATTGCATGTCACGCCCAAGACACATCTATAATTAATGAAGAGACTAGGTTCAGCCCAGTTGCACCTTGCGCTGTGCTTAGCGCCCAAAAAACACGCCGTTAAAATAGCAAAAGTAGACTTGGACACGCCCTAAATGGACTTAGCGCCATGCGCTTAGACCAAGCGCCAAGATCACCAAGATAGGGCCCAGAGAGTCACACATTTAACCCTTAGAAGAGGAGTTGGACACATAATGTGTACATGCAGGTGCACACGAATGCATACATGAACACTGGCCCCAGACCCGGGCCCCATCAAAAGTGCTTTAGAGGGAAGTGACACTGGCATCAAAAGAAAAGCCTACATTGCTTTTAAAGCCCATTGTGTTCACTTTTGCTGATGATTATTCCTTTGGCCAAATTATACTTAAATTGTTTTCTATAAACAAAAGCTGTCTGTAGGTGACAAATAGCGATGAGAAAACAAAAAGCAGCTTGTCGAGCCAAAAGACAAAATTAAAACAAAAAAGAGAAAAAGGGCTGATATTGGTTTATTGGGTTTGTTCCATGTTTGTTGTAAAGTGATAGAGCTGCAACTACTCAGCAGTGGATGATACCAAAAAGCTCTTATTGTACGGGGTGGGTGTAGTGGAGAAATTGGCCGCATTGCCCTGTGTTTAATTGGTGTGCGCTAGCTCCCCCTGCAGGCTGATGGTGGTGCTAAGAGGCCCTGTTCATGCGCTAGCTCCCTGCAGGCTGATGAAGGTGCTAAGAGGCCCTGTTCATGCGCTAGCTCCCTGCGGGCTGATGAAGGTGCTAAGAGGCCCTGTTCATCCGCTAGCTCCCTGCAGGCTGATGAAGGTGCTAAGAGGCCCTGTTCATGCGCTAGCTCCCTGCGGGCTGACGAAGGTGCTAAGAGGCCCTGTTCATGCGCTAGCTCCCTGCAGGCTGATGAAGGTGCTAAGAGGCCCTGTTCATGCGCTAGCTCCCTGCGGGGCTGATGATAGTGCTAAGAGGCCCTGTTCATGCGCTAGCTCCCTGCAGGCTGATGAAGGTGCTAAGAGGCCCTGTTCATGCGCTAGCTCCCTGCAGGCTGATGAAGGTGCTAAGAGGCCCTGTTCATGCGCTAGCTCCCTGCGGGCTGATGAAGGTGCTAAGAGGCCCTGTTCATGCGCTAGCTCCCTGCAGGCTGATGAAGGTGCTAAGAGGCCCTGTTCATCCGCTAGCTCCCTGCAGGTTGATGAAGGTGCTAAGAGGCCCTGTTCATCCGCTAGCTCCCTGCGGGCTGATGAAGGTGCTAAGAGGCCCTGTTCATCCGCTAGCTCCTTGCGGGCTGATGGTGGTGCTAGGAGGCCCTGTTCAGGAACAGAACACTGGGTTATGGAGTCATGACGGCAATCAAAAGTGATAAGAGCAAAAGAGGATGTTATTAATCAAGGTGTTCAGCCTACATGTGCAAACCTCACCGAGGAAATAGCCTATGAAACTTATATATAGAAACTTAACTAGCCTATGAAAGCATATAGTTCACGTTTTATTCCAATACATTCAGCCTGATTTATATTTTGCCTCATGTATTCCCTTAACATTATTATATTATATAAATATATATATATATATATTTTTTTTTTTTAAGTGGAATCAGCAGCTTGATCGGTTGCAAAGGATCATGGTCTTTCTAACCTCCATCACAATACCACACACTGCAGGCTTCAGGAGACTGAACCTTTGCATCAAAGGGGCCTTCACACAACCACTGTGCTGGCGAACATCCAGCTTTTCACCCAGCAAAGACACCCACAAAGCACTGCAGGAAAAGAGGAGTTTCTGGAAGATATCCGACCTGTTAAATTTCAGTGAAATTTGCCATGTGCTGGTCGCGAGCAACACGCATATTTCCAGAAACTTCCGCACACTCCCAGGCCACGTCTGCGATCAGGGATTTCTGCACTCGGATATTCCCGATTAGGAGAAGTGGACGGCCATGTTTGGTCATTTATGACAGGAACGCCTCCGTGTGCACGAGATTATGTCCGTTTCCAGCAGACACGCATGCGCAAATGGCCGAGATACAGTCCGTTTTGGGAATTTGTGCGCTGTAGCATCCGCCCCGTAAACGCAGCTTCTCGTGCCGCGAAGAGTCCGATAACGACCGAGACTCCTTCATCTCCGCTGGCTCTTTTAGCGCTCGGGGAATACTGTGGAATATTACAGCCATTCCTCCCGGCAGAGACAAGCCGTCAACAACTTGTAATCGAATGGCGGAATGGCGATAAGCACATGGCGGAAACAGGAATAACTCCAGAGCGGATAATTAACACATCCGTAGCGAAAGGCTTCCCTCGTTATTGCCAGAAAGTCTAAATAATTGACAGCCAAGTGTGCAGTCGGGGACAACCGCATGAATATTCGAAGCCGTCGGTCATTAATCTTTTAAGCCGATGTTATGATTTTGTTTTGCGGATCCCGGTCAATAAACCGGTCCCCCAAACGCCCCATAAACCGGTCCCCCAAACGCCCCATAAACCGGTCCCCCAAACGCCCATAAACCGGTCCCCCAAACGCTCCATAAACCGGTCCCCCAAATGCCCCATAAACCGGTCCCCCAAACGCCCCATAAACCGGTCCCCCAAACGCCCCATAAACCGGTCCCCCAAACGCTCCATAAACCGGTCCCCCAAACGCCCCATAAACCGGTTCCCCAAACGCCCCATAAACCGGTCCCCCAAACGCCCCATAAACCGGTCCCCCAAACGCCCCATAAACCGGTCCCCCAAACGCCCCATAAACCGGTCCCCCAAACGCCCCATAAACCGGTCCCCCAAACGCCCCATAAACCGGTCCCCCAAACGCCCCATAAACCGGTCCCCCAAACGCCCCATAAACCGGTCCCCCAAACGCCCCATAAACCGGTCCCCCAAACGTTGACTGAAATGAGCAAAGATCAAGCTGGTGTTGATCCAACAGAAGCGAAACATACCCAGCAGATCCGGGTTTATACTTCCATCCATTAATACAAGCACATGGAAACAAATGTTAGGCCCATGTGCCAATGGCACGATAGAGCCATAGAGGAGTAGTACTTCATTGGCCTACACCGGAAGCTATGGATCACAGCCCTCATTAAGCGCATTTCCCACTTAATTTAATGAAGTTAAAGGACTTGAAACACAGTCACCAGCGGTGAGTCAGTAGCACATAAGCAGAGGCTCAAAGAGGTCTCAAAAGCACCTCTATACTCAGGTAGATTCAGTGACGGCCTTAACCTCATCATGATCTTTACCAATTTCCATGAGTGCCTGAAACAAAATTTGCCCATTCTTAGTTCTGACTGACTAAGAATGTACATTTCCAATATCCACTCTACTGGGTCTATTTGGGTGGGAATACAAGTGGATTCAAGAGAATTGTCCAATCACAAGCGCAGAGGCGTGCTGCACTGTACACTGCCCCAGTGACAAACTGCACAACTAATTTCACTTTTTCTAATTCAAATCAAAAGATCCAATGTCTACAGTACAGTTTATCCCACTGGCTCCCACTGTTTTAGTGACGAAACAGCACACGCACCCAATTTCTGCACTCAGCATTCTTAATCCTTTTAAGGAAATGCACCTAAATACTAAAAATAGGCACCGTTTCCCCCAGGAATTAGTTTACTTAAAGAGATTGCTGTGTAAATCATTGCAGATATTATCTTCTGTTTTCCCTTTTGTTGGACTCAAAAGACAGACAGAGTAACTTATAGTGTGCGCACTAGATCCATGGTTTTAAACAAGCAGGCAATACCGCCAGCGTCACGCACCATTATTCCCCAAGCTTTTTCCATAATTTGGAATACCCAAACGAAAAGCAGTCCTGTCCACTCAGTTAGACGTGCTCCAACAGTTGAAGACGGAGGACATGTTCTTAACTAAACATTCTAATGCTGATGTCACAATCACTACTGGTAACAGAAAGCAATGGAATTCTAGAACATGGACTTAGACTCTTGAAAAAAACGTTCCATAAAACCTACTCTTCAAAGGGTTGAGGAGGTCATGTTTCTGAATAAGGAGGTTATATTTCTGAATAAGGCGGCCCCTCTTTCATAAAGCCGATATTGTGGGAAATGACACGCAGACATGCGGACATCAGGCACCTGACGAAACACCTGCTGGAAATGTGTTGTTCTCCTCTTTTCCCCGTGCTTTAAAATGAAAACCCACTCAAACCAGCAGGGGACTGAAAGTACACGTCGTTCTGCCCAGGTTTGCCTTTTCACCGCTCTCCTCACTTTCCACTGTTCTTATTCAGTTACACTGACCGCAAGCCAGAGGAGGACAGTGCACAAGTTTCCTCTCCACAATCTATAAATATGAAACTCACCAGAGAATAGAAATAAATAAATATCTCTCTCAATCTGAATTCATGGCAGCGACTATCAGAGGAACGCATAAATTTCTCCTCTCAGGACTTTGAGATTGGAATCAGCTCCTTTCTTTAGTAAGCTAGTGTGCGTCCCACTCACTGGCTGTCCTGTGACACGAATGTGCTCAAATAATACGGCCTGGGGTCAAAGGTCATCTGGATTTGGGCGAGCAAGTCTCTGTGAAAGTTGACGGTCCCCAGGGCTCTCCGCTCTGGAATGAGAAACAGCGGCCGCTCTGCTACAAAATTAAAACCGAAATAAAAATCCACCGTCGCAGTATTTTACGCCTCTTAAAAAAATCAGGACATCTGTTATGTGGGTGAGTCTGCTTTCTGCTGATTTTAAAGTACAGTCTAAATCACCGGGGGGCTTGCAGGCTTGTCTTTTTACTGTTAACCGTTTCAGTGGTAAGATCCTTCATTTGATTACAGCTCAAACCCAAGCACTTCACGGGACAGAACTCAAATTTAGTGTCAATGAGAACCTTATTGATTCACTCAAACCTTGAATCATTCACTAATCAATCTGGTAAAATAAAATCAGGGTTGGTTTTTTCCCCCCCTCAAATTGTGCTGTAATTTACACAGTTCCCTACAGTCATATCATGCTGAATTTAGAAGCTCCACGGGTATAAAGGAAACATGGGTTCACATGAAATGAGACAAAGCTCCTCACAGAAAAGATTATCCAAAGCTAGATAAACGAAATGACCCAAAAAAAATTTGAATATCAGTCAGAGCTGATATCTGCAGACATACGGCCTTATTTGCCTGGTCCCCTAGAAAGCAGAAATGCTGGAGAATGACCCAACCTTCTCCATTATCAGGAGAACCTCCCAACCTTCTCCATTATCAGGAGAACCTTGCCACTAAGAGCGCCTACAGTCCCATAAATTGAAACTTGGGGGTCAAGGGTCAGAGGGGTCATCTTGATGACTACAGACTGCACATTTCCTGAATTACGCCGAAATACTGTAGGTCACGCATGTCTCCACGATTTCCAGGCAAACTCCTGCGCTCAAAGTTAATAACTGTCTCCAGTGATTCGACGGTTTCCTCTCTGCACCCAAAGCAACGCAATCCCAGGACAGGGCGTATACGGACCCCACCCTGTCTATTACATTCATCTGAGGGAGAAAGAATGGTGAAGAGAGTTAGACTCACTCATCCAGTCTTTCTTCAAAGCCTGTCGGGTTCATTATGAAGACATCTCATGTAAGAGATGGATGTTATTGCCAACGGGGGAAAGCCTAACAGTTGGATTATTCCCATTTTTGTGTGACATTCAATTGCAATCATGTCACCATTTTCCCTTTTTTATCTCCCATTTGGAACTGTCAATTGCATTTCGCTCTCAGCCGCCTGGTTTGCCATTTCAGTCTATGTAAGAAACAGCAGCCGTTTGCAATGGTCTCATATACTCCCCACTCGCATGATACAGGAGAACTTCAGTCAATCACAGCGGAGATGCACATCTCACGGGCCTCGGCTAAGGACTGGTGACCCGGGAGTACCTGACTATTACCCATGAGGCACTGAGGGAAGCTAAAGGAAGCTTGGTCACCTTTAGTCTACCTTTCCCCAGCAGGAGAAGTGAAGAATCAGCATCAAGGAAATAAGACTCGGATCGCATTCAAAGCGACTGCATTCACCATTTTAACCAATCAGGAGCCTTTGACCTTCGACCTGAGCCCATCCCGCATACAAAACAGGACAGAATGGGAAGATTGCAGCGGCACATCCGTCAGCACACAAAAAGGCTGCAGGTGCCATTAGTTTACATTTCTTTTTAAAAACCTTTATCTCTGGTAATGATTATAGACTCAAAAGCAAGGCAGGTTGACATAATAGGCTGCTATTTTATTCTGATAACTTTCTCCACATCTGTGAGGTTTCTCTCATGACTTCCCCCGTTTCGTTTCTCACGGCTACGGTACATTCACACAAAGCAACACAAAGGCTTAAACAGGGCAGTAAGTGCGCAATGCTGGAGTCATACTAATAAATCAGAGCTGTATGTGTGACCTATAGATAATGTAGATAAGTGTAAATTTGTAGCCCTCTCCTTCCAGTTTTACTGGCTGAAGTAATCACGGTTCTCCTGATCTTTGTTCAGGCCAGTTGCCATGCATTCCATTTTTGGAATGGCCAACAACGTCAAAAATGGAAAACCCGGTTCCAAAGGTCAACAAAATAGACAACTCTGCCTGCGGTCCTGTATTTGCAAGGACAGGCCCTCGATTCAATCGCACAAATTTGAAAGCATACCCTCAAAACCACTTCCCCATCTCTAACCGCAAAGCCTGGTAGAACAAGGAAATTAAAACCATAGAGGCAGGAACAAAATAAAAATCTAGAAGACAAACACAGAAACTCTCTCACTCTCTCACTCTCTCACTCTCTCACTCTCTCACTCTCTCACTCTCTCACTCTCTCACTCTCTCACTCTCTCACTCTCTCACTCTCTCACTCTCTCACTCTCTCACTCTCTCACTCTCTCACTCTCTCACTCTCTCACTCTCTCACCTCTTCTCTTCCCTGCCTGCCTCTGTGGACGTGGTTGTAGCTTTTTTCCCCCTCCCTTTTAAAGATGGTAATGATGTTGTTTTTATACGTTTCTTCTCGGCTTCAGGCTGCAGGCTTCAGGCCTCAGGCTTCAGGCTTCAGGCCTCAGGCCACAAGCATTAGTTCAAAAGGCTAGACGATGGACAACATTTATTTTAATCCTGCTGATGGCAAGCTTTCAGGAATCTTACAATATTTATAAATCCGTCATACAGTTACCACATCTATCAACCTAAAACATTTAATATAAAAAATGCCTGTTCCAGTCTACCCATATTCTAAACAAAACAAAACAAAACCATGTTAGTACACTAGTACCCTGTACACCACTAATACACTAGTACCCTGTACACTACTAGTACACTAGTACCTTGTACACTACTAGTACAGTAGTACACTAATATCCTGTACTAGTATCCTGGATTAAACTGCATAAAATACAGAGAATATTGGAAAAGAACGCTGGAGTAAAGTGGTGCAAATAATGCCAAATGAGAAAAAAATGAATATAAACAGAGCCTTGAGGCTTGTTTGATACCTCAGAGCCTTGATGACTTACAGCCATTTTACCAATCATGTATTCCATACTGTTCCAGCATAATTTGCAGCTAAATCTAGTCCCACCCCCAAATTCCCATAGAGATCCATTGAAATGCAGAGATGTTATAGTATCGCTTGTAAGAGTACCAGGAAATAAGATAGCAAGTCTTTTGATGTTGTTGGGTCACAGACATCAGGAAGTCATGGCATGCAAAGGATATGCGACCAAATATTAAAAATTTAAAGGCACAGTCAACTTAGTGTATGTAAACTTCTGACCCACTGGAACTGTGAAATAGTGAATTAAAAGTGAAATAATCTGACTGTAAACAATAGTTGGAAAAATTACTTGTGTCATGCACAAAGTAGATGTCCTAACTGACTTTCCAACACTATAGTTTGCTAACATGAAATCTGTGGAGTGGTTAAAAATTAGTTTTAATGACTTCAACCTAAGTGTATGTAAACTTCCGACTTCAACTGTATGTAGCCGTACATTATCAAAAAGAAGGAAAAATCTAGAATGTATATATGAAAAACTGTACATATATATCATCAAAAGTAAGTGTCTGGATTCCTAGAGTGCCATAATGCACACACACTATTGGTTCAGTCCGCTCGGGAGCTAGGGCTCGTGGGCATAGCCATAAGTGATAGAGATGTACTTGTGAGCCAAACCACCTGATTGTGTTCCCTCCCAACAACTGTTGGGTTTAGAGGCAATTTCCCGTACTGATCATTTGCCTAAATGCACTATAACGAGATTCTACTCCTGGAAAAGAGGAAAAGGGTCCGACTGAAGAGCCCATTACAGGAAGTACCGACGGACGCACTTCCCCTCGGCGTTCACCCACGAGTAAACAATGCTTCATTTACACACATTTTGGAATTGAAAAGGATGTATGAAGCAAGAAAAGACAGAGAAAAAAAAAAAACTAGTAGAGATGCAGTTTGAAGAAGCATCTTCCCATCCCCTTTCCCCCTCTCTGTGTGGATGTGATGATAAGCGGTTTGTCCGGGTTTATTGGCTGGAAAGTCTCCAGGGAGAGGCTTCACCTCATCCATACATCACGCTGTCATTCTGCCCTGAGGTTAATGCGGAAAGCTTACGGTGGGGACAGGAGGGGACGGAAGCTCCATTTTTGGGATGCGATGAAAAGAGAAGGGTACTCATCCGTCACCCTGCCCCCTCCAGGCGACTCCCGGATTCAGGGCTAATCCTGTCCCGCAGCTCGCGGGCATAGCGGTATGCACACGCGCTATTGGTTCAGTCCGCTCAGGCGCTAGGGCTCGCGGGTCATAGCGGTATGCACACGCGCTATTGGTTCAGTCCGCTCGGGCGCTAAGCCTCGGTTAGCGAGAGCAACAGCAGAAAGCACATGTGCACAGTCGAGTATTTCAAAATGGATTTTTTAAATTGGATGGGGGGGCGTCTCGGTGGCGTAGCCTGTAGAGCACTGTCCGCACGCTCATTGCGAGCCGCGACGTTGACGGTTCGAATCCGGCCGCGCGACCTTTGTCGCATGTCTCCCCCTCTCTCTCGCTCCCCATTCTTCCTGTGTCTCTACACTGTGCTGTCTCTCTCTCTCTCGCTCCCCATTCTTCCTGTCTCTCTACACTGTGCTGTCTTATAAAGCTGAAAAAGCCCTAAAAATATAACAAGAAAAAAAAAGTGGATGTAGCCTACACCCATGACAGAGAAACGTAGAGAGACGTTTGATGTAGTGCTGAGTGGGAGTGCTCCAACCGTATTATTTCTGTTAAAACATACCAGTTGCCAAGGAAATAGGCAAGCCAACTATTAAGCGTGAAAAGGTTACTGAAAGCCTTATAGAGCATGCTGGGCTAAGCTTGGCCTTAATCTGCTGGAAATGAGTCAAGCCTTATATTAAGCCTTATTTGAGAGAAACGAGAACTAATAACTAGTAACGTGTATCATTTTATCGATTGAAGGATCTCAGCTGTTTGCTTTTAAGTCTCGTTATCAAGAGCTAGGACTAATGTCTGTACAGTACATTTCATCAAAATCTTATGCTAGCAAAATTTGAATTCAATATTCAAAGTCTCTCGGAATGGATATTATAATAATGGGAACACACTCAAGCACCCCACACTGTCATACTCCCTCCCAGTTTTTGTGCAAATAATGACTCATTACAAAACACCCACACTTGGGCTGAGCAAATAATCACATCAACAGATTACATGCAAATTTATGCAGGGTTCTCAGGCTCTCCTCATGAATATTAATGAGAAAGAATCTAACTGAATTTTCCTACGTTTTGTAAGCAATGTGTACCGTTCCCAGTAATAAATCTGCAATATCATAGTTGAATATTCAAAATATTCATCTCACTTCACTCTCCGCTCTAACTAGCGAATCTTAAACATGTAGATATCAACCATTATGAATAGTTAGTATATGGCAGAATAATTGATACATACAAAGCCAATGCCAAATAGCTATTTAAGGAGTTGCATTACAATTTGTATCTGTATCACACTTTCATGTAAAGAGACAACAGAGTAACAGTCAAATAAGTCGCAATTTAAACAGCAAATTTGCTTCTCGTGGCTCATCTCTGATGAGGCACTGTTCTGGTACAACGGTTGGGCCCCACGGTGTGGTATCGAATGTGGGCCCCACAGTGTGGTATCGAATGTGGGCCCCACAGTGTGGTATCGAATGTGGGCCCCACAGTGTGGTATCGAATGTGGACCATGCCAGTAGCGACTGTGCCCGACAGCCCTGCGGGGTGATGCACAATAAAAGCTAGCTTCAGTCAGCCCGGGATGACGCCGTTTTGTCGCGCACTAGCGACCCCTGCTGGTCAATTGGGTGCTCGCAGTCCACCTGTTGAGGACGTGTCATGTCTTGTAGACTGTGGCATGTTAAGTTAAGTATTGAAACTGAAATTTTAAACACTGCACCACCTTCAGGAGTTTCACAAGGCCACAATAAAAAAGGAAAACTTGCCAATAAACCATTTTTACAGGCCAGCAATGTAGCTACCTTACCAATTACAGACCAAGCAAATAGAGCCCTGAAACTCCTGTAGGATTTTTATTTAAATCACTCATTTAAATAAAATTTTAATAATTTTAAATAGAGAAGCAATCCAAAACCACAAACAAAGAAATCACAACCAACTATAGGATAAGAAAATTTTATATTGTGTATACAAGTGTAAAAAAAAGAAAAGAAAAACCTTCATTTAAACGTCATGCACAATCATGCAAGTGCGTGCTAAATGCATGTGCAATTCTCACAAATATTCTACTCAATTAATATAATCAGAGCTCCTGCTAGATGTTAAAGGGTAAGTTCGCTATTTTGGACCTTGGACCCTATTTGCGGTCCGTCTTCCATGAACCTGACCCATGAAGTCCATTTTTTCGCTGATCGGTCCAGTATTGAGTTCGCTACAGATTTCCTGTTGGCTCTCACTGGGCTACAATAGAAGTCAACGGGGCAATTAGAAATGTTCGATAAATGTGCTTTCATGTACAATAAATGAGACGGGAAGCTCAGGGTGTATTGTTACCGGTCTCAGTATGCTCTCCTGTGAAATGTATCTCAATCCGAACAATTTTACGTGCTTGGCATGGCTTGGAAGTAAGCATTTCTCTGTTGCTTGTTTTCGCTGCTCCCGCGGAGTACTATGTGTCAGGGGGTAGGGGAGCGGGAAGGTGTGCCGGCCGTTTACGAAACTATCTAGTTGAGCAGTCTGCGTTTGTTTACCTGCAGCAATGTAGGCTACAATTTCCACAAAAAAACTTGGATGATGGATGACTATAATGATTACGAAGACGAAGAATTCGATTTTGACTTTGACGTTACTGGCTACAGATTTGAGCCAGAATACACGGACACGGAACTACAAGAGATGGATGATAAGAGAGCAAGAGAAGAGAGAGAGGCTGAAGTTGCGCAGGTAATGTTATCCGAAGTCAGTGCGAGGTAGTGCGGTCGGAGAAATAGTTCTGTTTCAAATGGAACTGTTGTTTCAACGTTCGGTTTGCGTTTGCGATAGCCTACATTTCACAGGAGAGCATACTGAGACCGTAAGAATACACACTGAGCTATAAAAGCACATTTATCGTTGTTTTTCCATAACATTTCTAATTGCCCCGTTGACTTCTATTGTAGCCCAGTGAGAGCCTACAGGAAATCTGTAGCGAACTCAATACTGGACCGATCAGCGAAAAAATGGACTTCATGGGTCAGGTTCATGGAAGACGGACCGCAAATAGGGTCCAAGGTCCAAAATAGCGAACTTACCCTTTAACCTGATTCTGTGGAAGGAAAGGTTTTACAACATTCAGCCACGGACCGAGCTCTCGGTGCCAAACATAGACTTGAATAGGCGTCGCATAAATGCTAAATCTTCATTGTTTAATCGCCCGGCAGATGCCCTTGAATTTTAATCCAGCTTAAATTTTTTCCCCCCATATCTCCCATAAATAGTATAATTGACTAGAGCCCCACTCTGGTTACAACTTCAGCTCCACACACTTTACACTGCACTGGTGCGCCATCTGTCAAACGTCCATCAGCTCAGAATTATACCATCACTCCTGTCATATGCATCCTGTATTGCAGGGGTGTCAAACTAAATTCCCAGGGGGCCGCAGTGTCTGCAGGTGTTTGTGGTTTCCTTTCAATCAGCGGCCAATTAAGGCCCTGAAAACAAGGTGTCTGGATTCTTTAGCCAATCAATGACCACTTAAATGAACCGCTGGGGCCAAGAACACCCCGAAAACCAGCAGACAGACACTGCGGCCCTCCAGGACTGGAGTTAAACCTGCAGACACAGCGCCCCCTCCAGGACTGGAGTTAAACCTGCAGACGCTGCGGCCCTCCAGGACTGGAGTTAAACCTGCAGACACTGTGGCCCTCCAGAACTGGAGTTAAACCTGCAGACGCTGTGGCCCTCCAGAACTGGAGTTAAACCTGCAGACACAGCTCCCCCGCCAGGATTGGAGTTAAAACTGCAGGCACAGTGCCCCCTTCCAGGACTATTTAATTAGCCCTAACATTTATGCCATCTGACATTTTAGCTAGCCTCCATTTCTTCACAAGCGCAAGAATGGCAGCTCGTGTCCCTGTATGAAACGTTTTCCTGTGATCTAATCTAGGAGGTGACCGGACTAGCTCATCCCTGCCTTAGAACAAGGGCAGGTTCTGTGACTGTATAAAACGGTCAGAATCGCTTTAAATGACATCTGACAAATCAAAATGACACGACTGTGTTCCTCAGTTGCGTTCAAAAGGTTGTAGTATCAATGACAAATTACTCTCGTCTGCAAAGATATCGGAACATTAGCACTGTGTCACGCTTATGGGCACCCATTTCCCAATTTGTGCTCAACATAAGGCAGACATAATAAGCTTATGTGGCATTTCCATAACAATCACTACTTCAACAGTTAAATACAGAAATGTGCATAATGACTTCAACGACACAGACGTTGTTATTAATGCACATGAAATGAACAAGGCACTCATTCTAACTGTCAGACCACTGAATCAAGCAGAGAAATATGCTTGCCAGCTCCACTAAAAAAAATTGCAGATACCATAGTCCAACATTTTAATTAAAACTTAAGGTTATGCAATTTATTGAAGATTATACCTAAAATACAGATTCTAAATTCAAAAGGAATGGGATTTGTGGGCACATGTAATCCTTTCACACTGAACACACGCCACAATGTTAGATCTGTCAACGGAATGAGCACTCAAATGCCTATCTGTAAAAATGTTCTTAGTCACCAGTTGCCAGGCATTTAATATAAGCAATCGCTCATTGTCTGATTTGAAATTTTGCGCTATTGATCGTTTATTGATGTGGATTGATGGAACAGCACCTACTCCAGTGCAAAGTCTGTTATTTTTTTAAACCCTATGGGCCTAAAATGAGGAACTTGACCTGAATGCTTTTTATAATCGTTGGTCCACGTGCACCAGCATCGTTACACCTCCCTGTGCTGCCTCCGCCCACCTACGAGGGAGTTCCCTTTCATATCCCCGAGTATATGTAGCTCCACCCCAACCTCGCCTTTTTTGTTGTTCTGTTCTTTGTAATTGTGGCATTATAATTAATTTTAATTCTCTTATTCTCATTAGCACTTCCTTAATGTGCCACACCTCCTGTAATCAACGAAGGTAGGCTACCGGACATCCTCCTCCAGGGTGTGGCTCAGTACTGATTAAGGCGTAAACGGAAACGTTTGCTTTTCAATGTTTTTTGTTAGTAAACTGAGATTTTTTTTTTTTTTACATTTTAGTCTCCTCATATATCTTTAAATGATTTGAGTGCGAATACCTTGAGTGATTTATTCCACTGGAGGGAAAAAAATAAACATATTACGGTAATGAGATCACATGGGAAGGGACATCTTAAGCGAGTGAAAAAGTTTGAATGTGCACAAATTTAAAATGTGCTGCCGTTTGTTTACACCACTGAATGCTAATTTACGCTCTCTTTTTACACTTTCAGAAGCAAATTTACACTACCAGTTTACACTCTCTAAATGCAATTTACACTATAAGTTTACACTTTCAAATGCTAACTTACACTATCAGTTTACACTTACAAAAACACTAATTTTTACATTGATGGCCATATTGAAGCAAGTTTTTAAATTTCAGAACCGAACTACAGTTACGCTCGTGTGCGAACATAGCGTGTGCTAATATATTAGCCCGATGCTCATGTGCCATGTTTACCTTTCTGTATCAGTAGCCTACTCTCGTTATCCTGGTTGCTCCTGTCTAAAGCATTTATTGTACGTTGCCATGAGGTCATTGTAAATAATCTGGATCACAGCTTCCTGGCAAATAAATCAATAAAATAAATAATCAAAATCCACTCGCGGCATACACACAATCTGGTCCGGAAAATTCCCCATTAATCCCACAAGCTTTAGAGAGGAGGCTCCCTGGCTTGGCTTTTCCCATGTATTCATATGCCAGCGTATCCTCATGTATTCATATGCCAGCGTATCAAATCAAATTAAAGTTTTATTTGTCATATGTCCAGTAACGGTACAGCGTGTTAGTAGATGTCAGCTGGCAGTAAAATGGCTTAGTCTACGAGCTACCTCTTAGATAAAATAGAGAGGTAATAAGAAATATTTAAGATGACATATTTATACAAGATGGTCGCACATATATTATGAATTAACCGATGCGTGATGTGTACAGGAAATCAGGCCTGAAGACTTGCAGCTGATCCTCTTCCATATTTTTGGAAAGAGACCAGTAACAGCCTCGGTCGGGAACAGACCTGCTGCAGTCGGGAATCTCACAGTCTTATTTCAAATGGGATCCATGTGTGAGCGACTGACTCAGACCCAGAGATCTGCTCCGTGTTATTCAGCAAAGCCAGGCAGCTATCGCTACAAATGACTCTAAATAATCACAATAACAGAGGCTCAAGAAAGCAGCATGTCGTCTAAACCAGATTAACAAGGCCAGGCTTGTGGACGCCCGCTGCCGTTCCCTCATCAATTAGCCAAGCCATTTACTCAATTTCACAGTTTTCGTTTGCTTGTGGTAAAACATAGCTGAATATTAATCGCCTGTTCTCTTCATTCAAGAAATATTTTAGCGCACTCTATTTTTAGAAAAACACGACTGTAAAAAAGTGTCGCCGTATAGTGTCATGCATTATAAACTCCAGTGGGAAAAAAACTGATTTGGTTATTAAACCAAAATACCTTAATATGTAGTGGAAACCCAGCTTGGCAGCATATCATGGCATTAATATTTATAGCAATTAATTTTATTATAGTAAATAAGTTGATCTTCCTTAGCACAATCTTCCCGGTATTCTTAAGGGAATGTACATTAATTATGTGCAATCTACTGTAAACCAAACTACAACTAATCTTTATTTGAGTTATTCATTTGAATTATTAACAAGTTATCTATTATTATCTTTTCACGTGTTGTGATTTGCCAAGCCTGTTAGGTAAGAGTATTTTTAATATTTAATGTTAATTTTGTTTAATCTGCCTCACCCCTGTCACCCTGTGAAATCAACCAGATATATGCACACATTCAAACTAAATATTGTAAATGTGCTGAGAACTGTGGTCACTGCCTCTGTACAGCACATTTGGTCAATTAAATTATTGTGCATCCATTTTTAAATCATGAGAAGTATTGTATGATCTGAAAAAAATTTTTTGTAAAAATAAATCCTGATAAACCAGGTTTTCAACCTTTCCTGATCCAGGGACCCCTTACCCAGGCTCAAAGGCATCCAGAGGAAGGATGGGAAAGCCAACGGGAACGCCAAACTGGGAGAAAAGGGAAAACTTGGGATTAAGGTCAGATAAAAAGAGGCTAATATGTAAAACTCAACCGGATCAAATTAGTAAATGATGGGCGTGAAGCATGATGAAATGAACTCCAGATTTCGGTAATTCCTGGCGACGGCACGCCGTAGCGCCAATCCTCTCCCGGCATGACACCACGGCACTCTCGCTCCACTGCCTGTGCCACCAGTGTCTCCAAAATCCAGGGAATACCGTGGAATCGGGCACATCGGGTCTCTGTGCCCGGCGGGATGGGGGTAGGGGGGGTAGTGTTTGGGGAGACACCCTCTTGGTCACGGACCCTTTATTAAAAACATCAGTCCGGTGGCGCGATACATCACGGGCCGCCCTCGCCAGCCGTTCCCCTTTCAGGAAACATCTGCGATGAGTTCCAGACAGCGGCATTAGCGCTGGAGATGCTCCTCGCCCACGCGCACGGTTCCCCGGCAACCCCCCAGGTTCCGTCCTCACCGCGGAAACAATTACAGTAAATGGGGGGGGGGGGGGGGTTGCAGTCACATTCTAATTACCTCCATTTGAACACTGATGCAGGGGTCGCACTTACTCTGGGGGGCGTGCGGGGGTCACACGTTACTGGGGGGGGGGGGGGGGGTCGCACGTTACTCTGGATGTCACGAGGCGCAGAAAAAGCAGGTGTCTTCTCCCAGGGAACCTCTGTGGGGCCTCGATTAGTGTTTACCAGAAAACCGTGTTGCTTGGATACCAGAAACACTGTGTCGGGGGGTTTCACGGAGGACGACACAAGTGATGCTGTGAGCATCACCAGCTCCTGGCAAGCATCCTACAAACTGTGAACCCCCTGTGAACCCCCCCCCTAGCCTGTGTTTGAGTTCAGAGTGTACAAGTTACAGGGAATTAAAATAAACCGTCTTTAACATATGCGTGGGCGGGATGGCGGTGAGGGGGGTCTGATTCGGGGGGGGGGGGGGTCGGGGGTTGTTTGCTCTGGAGCTCAGAAGCCATGTGGACTTCCTTTATGAGCCGTGCGTGTGTGCGTACGTGTGTGTGCGTGCATGCGTGCCCAAACCGGTCCCTATCCCACGCGGCACGTGTGTGTTGCGTGCATGCGTGCCCAAACCGTCCCTATCCCAGTCAGCCGTTCCACATCGCACGTATTCCGCGTCCATCGGGAGGTTCGTAATCCTTCCTGGGGGTTAAATCTCAAAGGCAAAATGTGGGTCGGCAAATGAATAGCAAGGTCTGTTGGGGGGGGGGGGGGGTTAGGGTCCTGTTTTCAGTTCTGGCCGGTCTGCATGTTACAGAACTGCAGCGTGGGGCAATTCAATTACACCGGGCCCGCAAACCTGCTTACAGCTGGCAGGCCGCCAGCAGAGTCTCCCCAGCCTCCACTGCTCCCGTCCAATGGGGAATCAGCACCACGTCCGCCAAACGGCTTCCTCTCCTAATTAATCACACATTGGGGCACGGGGGGCGGGGTAGGCCCACAGAGGACACCAAACAGCTATAGATGCTCTTCCTCCAGTATCCCATCAGCCCCTGGGAACACTGCCTGGCGGTAAGAAAGAGTCCTTGAGAATGTGCGCTATGTGTCCCCTGCATGTACACACTGTGCATGGATGTACATCCCTAACCCTAACCCCCCCTCCCCCCCCACCAATCTTGAGAAAACATCAAATGGTCCCCCCCAATATTATGTTTTATTAGGTGGTACTGTCCGGTGTCCCCCCCCAAAAAAAATGCAAAAAAAAAATGCACAAAATTTTTTTTCCCTGTTTGTTGTTCCCCACCCCCAAAGCCTCAAACTGAGAAGTATGTGAGACAGAAAATTTTAAGTTGTACTTCCTCGCACACGTGTACAGCAGGAACACGCGTGTGCCCTCAGACCCAAGGCGTGGATGACTTAAGGTAGGCGAAGTCTTCAGAGACGATGGTGGATTACTCGTGCTTTGAGGCGGATGAAGATATCGAGGGCAACGCCGTTAACGGCTCAAACATCTCTTACTGTAAACTAACCACAAACGGACGGTAAATCTTCCGCTGGGGACGGCTTTACAAACGTGTAAACATCAGCGCGATGATCCTGCTGTAAATCACAAAAGGCCGCTAGCGGACGCGTTATCAGCTAACAAGCGCGGAGACCGTGGAATCAGTCCTGGCATTTATGGCACGGCTTCCTTGACAACAAAATCTGAAGAGGAGGGCTTTGCCCGTTTACCGAAAGTGACAAAGGAGTGAGATCGCAAGACTGGCAGGCAGGGAAGAGGGGGATGTTATTTTTCGGGGTTCCCCCCTCCTGCTCGCCGATCTGTCTGGCTCATGTGGGACCTTAAAGTGAAGAGGGCATTGGCTGCAACGGTCACACCCCCATAGGGGTCACGCCAGAAATGGAGTCAGTGCCAGCCAGGGAAAAGGGGAGGGGTCACTCGCTACCTACCCCCCCCCCCCGAAAAGCATGCTCTACATTCATATACTGCCAACCCCCGCCCCCCAAAAAAAAAACATAGCAACAACTGAGTGTCCCATTGGGGAATGCACCAAAAATATCTCCTTGTACTCCTACCCTAGGGAAACACATTTCCGGGTAGTTCACAATCCTATTAGTAGGATTTAAGTATTTATTAAGGGTTTAGTAATGCTACAATACAACTGAAGCAGCTAGCAATCCAGGGGCGGTTTGTACAGCAGAGCAGACCACTGGGACGTCCTGTAGCTGTAGCACACCCCCCCCCCCCACCCCCCGCCCCCCACCCCGGTGGGGACAATGTGACTTGGAGGGCACACGTTTGCTGTTTTGTGTTCCCCACACCATTAGACCATCTACGGTCCAGTCCCAGCGGGATACGTGAGGAGTAGCTGATGTGGTGCTGGGGGGGGAGGAGAGTAATTTAAAATGACGCTGCTGTTAATCAAAGACAGTGGAAAGGTCTCTTAACACGGCTCTGCCTTTCCCTGTACCATCCCACAGCTCCCAAGGGTTGTGCTATTTTTTGTTTATGAGATGGAAAGATATGTAGTCTTGTAATAAAAACAAATGTTTTGTTTTTTTTGTTTTCAGTTTCAGGATGATTAAAATGTTTCCTGGAAAAAAAGGGGGGCATTCGCAGGGAGCTCAGGTTTCCCGCGAGTGCCATTTTTGAGGAGGCTGCGCTGCACGTCGATTAACACCCGTTTATTATAAGGAGTGTTTCCAACACAAGTGTCGTTCGGAATGTCATCTAAACACGCGAGGGCCTCTCTGCTCAGACCAGTGTACAAACTGGGAAGATCAGGATACGGAAACAGGCAAGCCACAGGGAAAGAGAAATAAACAGCGTAGCATATTCCCACACACGTCCTCAGAAAGACTGTATTCTTATGAGAAATATAATGCCAAGAGGCCCCTCATTCTGCTGGACAAACAACACGCGTCAGGATCCATCAGCATCGCATTTCACAACGAGACTGAAAAACCTGCTTTCTCTACTTCCTCACAGATCAGACACACCTGTGTAACCATGGCGACACACCTGGACTGAATTCTCACGCCGCTGAGACTGAAAGCATATTTGACGATAGTAAAACGCTCAAATCCGATTTAGTGTTTGAAAAAAAATTGACAGCAACATCATTATGGCTAATGTTATGGAGAATCAGGAGTTAGCACATCGAAGAAAAGATCTAGAATCGGTCCGTTTTACATTTAGTCGCATGAGAACCCAAACCTAGATGTGCCATTGGGACATCTGACGACGTGTCAACTACATGGGATGACAATATTGACACTGGAAACTGGATATTCTCTACCAGATATGTTCAACATAAGCCATCAAAGCTAGCTAGCCTGCGATCAATAATGAAGTGCAGATTGCTATAGAGTTCCAGAGGAAACACTGCTTGCTTGCTTGCTGAATGCTTTAATGGCAATATTTTAAATAGAATAATTACAAGGGAAATTATTCTCAATGTTTATTAGCTACTAGCGAGCAGTAGGCAAGTTGAAACTTGGGAGAGAGCTGGCTCGTAAACGGCAGACGGTAAAATATAGACGCCAAGTTTTAGCGACAATTATGATTAGACAACACCACCACCAGAATTCCCCTTGCAGTTACTGAGGTAAATCACCCCCTGCAGTTACTGAGGTAAATCATCCCCCTGCAGTTACTGAGGTAAATCATTCCCCTGCAGTTACTGAGGTAATCATCCCCCCCCTGCAGTTACTGAGGTAAATAATCCCCCTGCAGTTACTGAGGTAAATCATCCCCCCTGCAGTTACTGAGGTAAATCATCCCCCCTGCAGTTACTGAGGTAAATCATCCCCCCTGCAGTTACTGAGGTAAATCATCCCCCTGCAGTTACTGAGGTAAATCATCCCCCTGCAGTTACTGAGGTAAATCATCTTTGGTTTAAAATACCAGTTCGGAGTGGGCCATGTCAGCACGGAGATGTAAATAATAATAATAATAATAATATTTACAGGATGGAACAGGGTAAAGGCATGTGTGAATTGTGACGTTTATTTTGATAATTTATACTGTGTAAAGGCCGTTTGTATTGATTTCTCTCATTCTTTACCAATAGATCAAGACAGACTTGCAAGACTGGCTGCAGGGGACTAAACCAAACTGTATCTAGGTGGGGACAAATGGGCCTTGGTGGAGAAATGTTGTTCAACAGATCCAGAAGAACGTAAGATAAGATAAAATATACTTTATTGACCCTCTGGGGTAATTAGTCCTCTGCATTTGACCCATCCTAACTACTTGGGAGCAGTGGGCAGCCACAGTGCAGCGCCCGGGGACAGCTCCAGCTCTGAGGCCAGTGCATTGGTCAAGGACAATGGCAAGAGTATACCTAACCTCACATACATGTCTTTGGTGTGGGTTGAACCTGGAGGAAACTCACGCAAACACCGGTGAGAACACGCAAACTCCACTCCATAACTATTGTTTTTCTACTACTTACTATTGTAAATAGCATAGCATGTGTAATTAAAGTTAAGTGTCATATCACCAACATTAGCATGTAGTTTGTCACATATAGGTGGAACCTGCTGCCCCCCCCCGATGATGCGCTGGCGCAGCCCATGGATCAGAGATCGCTTTGTGTGCGTGTGCATGTTTACGTTTTCTTTAGCTCTTAAATAATGCATTTTTATGAGCCCTTCAAAGCTCAACTGAGCAGGCGGATTACTGTTTCCATAATGCATTGGAAACAGCTTACCAGGCTTCACAGCTGCCGATTGGTCGGGCAGGGCATTTAGAAAACACAATGACAGTGAAAGGAGTGAGGCAGGTACAACACGCCGCCGCGGGCCCCCCCCCACCCCCCCACCCCCCCCGGCGGTCCGATCCGCCACGGCGCCATGGCGAAGTTCCCGCCCCGCCCCAAAGGAACGCGAATTTCAGTCTCCGTTCTCCCCGAGTTTGTGGTTCAGAGTGCGTCGTCTCCATGGACATGGTTTACATTTCTGCCAGAGCCCCACCGTGAAAAACACAAGGCCCCCCCCCCCCCCCCCCCTGAAACCCCCCCCCCCCCCCCCCCACACCCCCCCCCCCCCCCTGAAACCCCCCCCCCCCGCTGAAACCCCCCCCCCCCCTGTGTTCTCAACAGCTCTATTAGCTGTGAAACAGCAGCTACTGCGATGCCATACAGCATCACACCTGTCACTCTCTAGGGGAGAGGTGTGTGTGTGTGTGTGTGTGAGAGAGAGAAGAGCGCAGCACTTCGTACAGAGCCTCTGACTGGGTAAAAAACTCCACACAAGTCAGCCAGTCTTCTTTAAGAAATAAATCCAGTGTCTGGTCTGCCATTATCCTGTGGTACTGCATTACCTTTACAATTATTTCAATAAATAGATACAGGCTGTACGGATCTTCTGAAAGGGGAAACCGCACAATTGTGGCAAAACAGAAGTGTGTGGGTGTGTGCGTGTGTGCGTGTGTGTGCGTGTGTGTGCGTGTGCATGTGTGTGTGTGTGTGCGTGTGTGTGCGTGTGTGTGTGCTTCCAGAGTGTATGGTGAACTACTGTCGATAGGCACCAGGGGTTAATCACTCGACACGACACGTTCCCCACGCATACCCCCTGGCTAACCACCGAGCTGTGTGTGTGAAAGCAGTCATATCCACACAAAGAGAGACAATTAATCTATATTCATGCACACAGTGTCCCACAGATAATGCCCTTATCCTGGTCACGGTCATATTCTCAATAAGCCATTTACACGCACCATGAAATACCATGGCTGGCAATATTCCAGCAGAGATGGTCCTCCGAGTATCCCAAAAGCCCTGTTAAGGACATAAATAATGTAGAAAATTCCCTTCCAACTCTATTGTTTGGAGCTGATACTCACTTCTGAATTGCATTTGCGTTTTTGTTTTTTTTACTTTTGAAAATGATTATTGTGTTGTTGTGCTGAGTAACGTCGCTGACATCTTCTCAGAAAATGTTTTATAACTGCGGCGGTACCGCCTTCTTTCCAGAGAAATTACATAATATTCATGCCTTTCATAACTGAGCGTTTGCTCTCAAAACAAGCTTTTAGGTTTTGCCAAGATGGCGAGCTAGCAAGTGGCCCTATGACCTAAGATTCTGTAAAAAATAAAAAAATAAATTCAAAAAATAGAACATGCCAATGTAAGTACGTTTCTGGGTACGGGGGTATAGTCAGAACAATGTGTCCTACAAGACTCAATATTTCATGTCAGAGGAATATGTTTCATACCAATTTCCCATAACAGAGATACAGGGTTATTTCGGATTTGCTTGTAGGAATAAGGTACGACTCATGTCAGTCAGAATACTTCAACATATTAAAATTGCAATATTAGCGTGCATGTAAACGTAGTCAGTATTTTCAATGGACATCCCACACGTATGCCTTCTCTGGCTCTGTGACCTTTAGTCTCATTTGTTATCAATTAAATGACATAAAAGTGCCTCTCAAAGACTGCTATTATTGAGCGAAAATCCTGTTCGCTCACGCAGAAAAATCTCCGACCGCAGCAGCTGGAAGGAAACGCAACACAAACTAGGTTTCGGTCTTCACAGTAGATAAAACATTAGGCCGGAAAATAAACATTTACAGTCTTCTCATAACTACAAACAACACAAAGCATTTAGTCTTCACGCATGCCACCTTGGAACATTCACCGTTCAACTGGCCGCAATTCCTACTTTGAACGTGCAATGAACTGCATATGAATCAAGCAGAAAGGAATTGAGTACATGGACATTCTCTCCCCTTGAAATTATATCCGTATTTTGTCTTTTTTAATATTATTCAGATAGTATTCACATTCTGAGCAGCAGAGAGTGCCCAAGCAGCTGAGCTTGTGCTGTGCTCCACATGTTTTTAAGAAATTAGAAAAGGTCAAAAAAAACTATTCCAAGGTGCAGGCCATACATACTGTGCAAAGTGGAATATCTGGCTATTTTTTCAATAGAACTAGGCAGCCGTTTCCAAATATGCATTCTTAATAGATGCACTATACTGAGAACATAATAATATGTTCTGAAACTTGACTGAAAGAAATCACATCTCTCTCATGTCAAGCCAATGCAGACACAGTATGTCTCAATAGAGACGCTATGGAGAGACTGAACAAACCTTCCCGTCACACTCGTATTAATGAGCTAGTGTAGATATGAGCACCCAAAAGTTATGTTGCTGTACATCTGTACCGTGCAAGTGCTCAATCATCTTTGTTCACTTTGGTTCTCCTCTAAGTGATTTCTTCCTTTACATGTGCTGTGCTGTGCAAACCAAATCAAGCAGTTAAAATGTTTGATTGGAACCTGGACAGTGAAAGTTTTATTTACTCGACTAGAAAAAAGAAATGCAAAGATTATTGAAGAAAGTAAATCTGAGTATAAAACCTCAACAACAGCCGAGTTGAACAGTAACCTAATCCCAGAAGACACAAATATTCCAAAGGGAGACATGTAATCCTGAGGGTGAAGAGCAAAGGGAGACATGTAATCCCGAGGGGTGAAGAGCAAAGGGAGACGTGGAATCCCGAGGGTGAAGAGCAAAGGGAGACGTGGAATCCCGAGGGTGAAGAGCAAAGGGAGACATGGAATCCCGAGGGTGAAGAGCAAAGGGAGACGTGGAATCCCGAGGGTGAAGAGCAAAGGGAGACGTGGAATCCCGAGGGGTGAAGAGCAAAGGGAGACGTGGAATCCCGAGGGTGAAGAGCAAAGGGAGACGTGGAATCCCGAGGGTGAAGAGCAAAGGGAGACGTGGAATCCCGAGGGTGAAGAGCAAAGGGAGACGTGGAATCCGAGGGTGAAGAGCAAACGGAGACGTGGAATCCCGAGGGTGAAGAGCAAAGGGAGACGTGGAATCCCGAGGGTGAAGAGCAAAGGGAGACGTGGAATCCCGAGGGTGAAGAGCAAAGGGAGACGTGGAATCCCGAGGGTGAAGAGCAAAGGGAGACGTGGAATCCCGAGGGTGAAGAGCAAAGGGAGACGTGGAATCCCGAGGGTGAAGAGCAAAGGGAGACGTGGAATCCCGAGGGTGAAGAGCAAAGGGAGACGTGGAATCCCGAGGGTGAAGAGCAAAGGGAGACGTGGAATCCCGAGGGGTGAAGAGCAAAGGGGAGACGTGGAATCCCGAGGGTGAAGAGCAACAGCATAACGATATCAACATTAGTCAGAGGGATGGGTGCTATGGGACACTACCAAAATCAGCAAGGGGCAGACTCCAGGATAAATAAAGAGTAATCACCACCCATAAGGCACTGCTCAAACTGTTGGTGGTGTGGACATGGACCTATCCTGGACTTTATACACAAACTGGAGACTACCCAATAAACATTTGCGTAAAAATTTGCAGTAAGAGACTTCGCAGACGAATGTGTAGACTTACGAAACATACAAGAGCAAAGGGGACATTCCATCTAACCACTAAAAACTCTGCATAACATTAAAGTACTGCCTTAAGCAGGTATTAGCTACATTTGACCTCATTATTTCACAGCAGGCAATTCTATATTCAGTGTAAGAATTCAGGGGGGGGGGGGGGGGGGGGGGGGGTACTTGTTGTAAATTTGTTACTTTAAAGGAATGCAACACAGTTCCTATACTGAACACAAAAATTATCAGATGAAAGCACACACCTATGTGGAAAATGTCCCTCACCAAATGAAGGGGAAGCTTCTCTGTACAAAAATCTAATCAAATCCAAGTCTAAAATCCCCTAATGATATCCAAGTCTAAAATCCCCTAATGATATCCAAGTCTAAATCCCCTAATGATATCCAAGTCTAAAATCCCCTAATGATATCCAAGTCTAAAATGCCCTAATGATATCCAAGTCTAAAATCCCCTAATGATATCCAAGTCTAAAATGCCCTAATGATGTCCAAGTCCTAAAATCCCCTAATGATATACAAGTCTAAAATCTCGTAATGATATACAAGTCTAAAATCTCATAATGATATCCAAGTCTAAACATAAAGCAGTGCCCAATTCAATCATTTACAAAAAAAACAATACTTGTGTAGCCACAGTATTGAGCAAACAGGTTCTTCAAATAAATAAAGGAGTACGAGAAATTAGTTTATTAGTCTCCCCTACTTCAAACACAATTCACAATAGAGTTACGCCACTTGATACCAAGGCAAATAAAACATGCAAACAATGAACCTTGAATAGGTTTCTTCACATCAGTATACAGTTGTGTAACCCATTGTTTTTAACTGTAGTGGTGATAACCTGCACTAAAATTTTAACTGCACACATCCACAGACCTCTCTAATTCTGCCCTTAAAAAAAACTGTTTTATCACAATACTGAGTTTAAAAAAAAAAAATTTTCTTAAATTGCTTCTTAAATGAGATGCAGGCATCCGTGTGTGGTTTGGCCATCCATGGTGGCATATTCCCATTACTCTGGATCATTACTCTGGATCATTACTCTGGATCATTACTCTGGATCATTACTCTGGATCATTACTCTGGATCATTACTCTGGATCATTACTCTGGATCATTACTCTGGATCATTAGTCTGGATCATTAGTCTGGATCATTAGTCTGGATCATTAGTCTGGATCATTAGTCTGGATCATTAGTCTGGATCATTAGTCTGGATCATTACTCTGGATCATTACTCTGGAACATTACTCTGGAACATTACTCTGGAACATTACTCTGGATCAATTACTCTGGATCATTACTCTGGATCATTACTCTGGATCATTACTCTGGATCATTACTCTGGATCATTACTCTGGATCATTACTCTGTAAAATGACTGAAGCCACCTGACCCCGTATCATCCAGGCAGCTGAAAGCCAAGAATGCAATTTAAACTTTTAATAAGCAACATTCAACACTCACGATGCTAGCAACACCCCGTCTACCCCACCAGCACCCCAACCGAGAGGACACAAAGAGTCACATCCAGCAGTTATGAAGACCACAACCACAGCCTCCACCACCCCAGCCTCCACCACCCCAGCCTCCACCACCCCAGCCTCCATCACCCCAGCCTCCAACCCCCCAGCCTCCACCCCCCCAGCCTCCACCACCCCAGCCTCCACCACCCCAGCCTCCACCACCACCAGCCCCTCCAGCCAAAACATTCCATATAAGAAAAACTGATTCAAAGTCTTTGCATGAATAAAATGTCATATTACACCTGGTTGCTGTTCATTTTGCAATTACATCTAATAATATGACATTAAGAAAGCTGATCTACGCTTCAACATCACATCAAAATATTATGTCTAGCCCCCGCATTCAAAATGATCAGTAATGATTAGACAAAAAGAAAAAAAACTCAGTTTGCAGTCAGTTATAGCTGCACTTGAAAGCAGTAATTTCCCTGGTTCCTAATTGCTTTCCACTCGCACAAACCTTCAAGAATATGGAGCAGAAAATGATGGACAAACGGGCCACTGTTTCCGTAGCAACAAGCACCAGCATCTCCTGGCTTACATCTATGTCAGTCAACAGGTCCTTCGCTACAGAAATACTAAACACAAAAATGCATATTTTTCCAAGCACAAAATGCCATTGAAAAGGAAATCTTTTTAAAGCAGTTTTCCAGTGACCGTGCCAAATATATAACTGAATTTCAAAAGCCTTTGTTGTCTCATGTCATCAAATGTAATTTGTTTGCAACTTGAGAAATTTGAATTTGATTTAGATTTTTTTTCTCCGAATCCTATTTTAGAAAAAAAGGGAATTTCACCCACAAGAAACACATTTAAAGCATAAGCAACACACACATCCAAGTATCCGTGGGATATTTTTCTGTATTAGAGAGGAGGCTTACACATCAGAAAGAAATTCTGTATAACCTGATTTTATTTTACCCCGCCCACACCTACATTTATACAAGTCTGCTATGAAGTTTCTTCCGTCCATTAGTGCTTATAAAAGTAACTTTGACAAAAGTAAAGAAGTTACCAAACAAACCTTTTTTCTAAATTCAAACAGCTGAAAGAAAACATTACACGTCCATACCAACTGTTGTATGAAAAAAAAAAACTGGTGTAATAAAACGTGTTTAAGTAGACTACATAGCATTTCAAATATTCTATGAAACCTAATGAACCGTTTGCCTAATTGTGTTGCAAATCAACGTCAATATTAATAACTTAATAAAGCAAAGATAAAGGCTATGAACTTACACGTTGTATGCAAATGTTCTTCTGTACGAGTTATTTAATATGTCTTCTTTGAAAAATATGTATAGCTAATGAAATGTGTTCAACAGCAACCTAATAATAAACTGTTCTGAGAGTCGTTCTTAAAAGGCGGGCAAAAGGAATGGCACTTACCTGCTTCCATAAATAGATGTCCAATTCGTTCAGCTTCCACGAGATTGCCACATGTATGGTTGACAGTATAACTCCTGTGATGACTGCGGCTCTCATGCGGACAGGGAGCAGTATGTAGACGATATGGATAAAAAACACGGTCCACCATATCCCCTCCGAGGCACTGCGGGGCTTCACCAGAAACACCCCAATCACTTGAATCACCAGTACGACCAATATGACCACATAGCAAACAATCCACATATGGTCCTGGTGGAAACCATTTCTGTTACACAAAATCATCAGGACGAGGATGAGCAGAATAGCCATGGAGAAGACCCCCACATACGATCTGCTGTAAATCCCTCCCGCGCAATGGAATCCAAGCATGACCGCGCAGACGAGCACCAGGACTGCCATAAGCATCGTCAGGCTGCTCTGGTTGAGTCTAAAAAAGTAACGCTGGTACAATCTCTCCAACTTCTCCGACTGGAACTTCTTGGACCTGAAAATCTGCATCACGCTGCTGCAGCACGCGACCATGGAAAAGTGAACCTCCGGCACGAGCTCGTCGTCCGGTCTGGACTTCCCTCGTCTGTCCTCCAAACCTAACTCCACGGACTTCGGTCGCACTCCCCCATCCGCGTGCTTCGGGGACGACCTGTTGTTATTTCGGCTCTCCTCCCCGTAGTCTTGCCATGCCGACTTGGACCTGAAACTGACCCGGCTGACCGTTGTTGTGGCTCTCCCCGGCGGTCGATCGAAATCTTCTTCGTCCCGCCATCTGCTGTTGGAACGCGCGAGCTTTTTGCTGGACGATCTGGTCGAGTATGGGCATCCGTTAGCTATGGATTCGGACTCGCCCCAAGCTGATCTGTGCTCGGTCCCTCCCCTTGGTCCAGCAGCACCGACGCCGGGTGGACTTACGCTATTGGACCTCGACATGCTTTACTTCTGTGAAAACAAACTAGCAACAAAAAGAAAACTAGCTACTAGAAACTGTCATAAAATGCAAAACGTTCTCTTGCACGTACACTAGCCTACTTCGATCTCAAAACATCATTAAATGCAAAGATTGCCGTCCATTGTTCGTTTGCGTGTTTGTTGAAAAGTTTTTTTTTTGCAAATTCAAAGATGTTGTAAAAGTGCAATGCATAGCCTTAATCCCAACGCCAGCTTCAGTAAAAATATAGCTAATCTCAGCGATTGTTTGCGGTTTACAAATAAATAAACATCAAAACCAAATTTCTGTTTGTTTTTTTTCTTTCAGTTTACGTTTCAGTGAATGTATTTTTTAAATATTTCATAAGCCACGTGTCACTAAAAATGAGGATCTCTTGTATTTTAAGTTCGAAACCCATGGTTCTTGTGAATCCATTCAATTAATTGACTGGGAATTGACCCACTCCGTCCGTGTACAAAGGTTTCTGTGCGGCTTCAGTGGAAGTCCAACAGTAGGCTAACTGTAAGCCTGTTATACTTGAAACTGTGGAGCGGCTGTGAACGACATACACAACCATTGCTAGTAAGTCCACTTTTAAACAATGAAACCGAAAAAGTAATCACCTGGGATTCTAAGGACCAATGGGCATCACTGAAGCGAATAAAATTCCCAATTAATTGATTCTACATCATTATTAGGCTGCAGTAGCCTAAAATAAACCTTAAAATAACGATTCGTTTATACCATCTTTCGTGAGTGGAGAAAGCACTTCGTCCTTCGTAAGCTTTCCAAGTTGAATCCACAGGAATGGCACATTGACCACAGGTCCGGCATTTTCCTCAGAACGCTTCCTCGTGCCTCTTTGAGAATGTTTGGGAAGTCAACGATGTAAAAATGAGATGAAGCATGGAATGAAACGATGGCGCGCGAGTCCCAGCTTCAGTGCACGGCGGCGTGCACCTGTGCGTCTTCTCTGAGCCTCGTAGGTGGTTACATAGTAGCCTCACACCTCCGAAACCATCACGACCCACAGGCGTAATCATCGAACCCGAGGAGGGGAACTCGGCGTTAAACACGACCAAAAGGCAAACAACAAAAATTATGTTCATCAACGAGGTTGCATCATGAGAATACCACGGCTGGGGGGAGATCAACGAGCTGTCACACCGCTACAGCTGCCCACCCGTATCTTTTTTTTTCCAGGCAGTCGAGGTTTTCAACCATGTCGGATCATGCAGCACGAATCACCCGTGTCAGCGTAGCACATGGATATTTGATTGTCACCCAGCGACGACGACAAATTCCTTAGCACACGGCTAACGGTGAAAGAGAAGGCTCAATGTACCCAGATGCTTGCTGCGCGGAATCCCTGCGGCGCCGTAAAGGAGTATATCCACTGTATCGATTACGCATCATCTCTTCCAGTGTTGGTGGTCTTTGTATTGCCATTCAACCAAGTTTGATTCTTAAGGTCCGCCTTAATTCCATTTTCATTGGACTGGCCTAGAGTAACGCTCGCTTTCAGGGTTTCATTGGCCGTCATAAATGTCACTACACTCTATGTCTACGGCTCAGTTTGGAAATGGGCGGGCCTGCGTTCACAGCTGGATCCTGAAAGCGGCGTTTAAAAGAACATTAACCCCCTCGTGTCCTGCAAACCCACGGCTGCGACTGGACCGAAGTGCTACATCTACAAGTTTTGCAGGAGAGCTACAGGTTTTGTAGCTGTTGCATATAGGCTACAATGTTACAAGATTTGCCTAGAATTACAGTCTGAGATTCTAATGACATGAGCAGGTAAAGTGGGTGCTCACGAGCAGTGGGGGTAGCCTAGCCTACATCTTTGCTTACTGTCTCATATATAGTTCAGAGGTAGACAGGCCTGCCTTTAGAGGTCCAAGCATGAAACTATGACATTGTGGAGCAGATGTGTACAATAACAACACTCCTGTTTGTACCATTTATCGGCATGTTAAACGAGTCAATTGGGGACTAGATGTCAACTCACTTGGTGTTCCAGACGAGTAAGCCGGATAACCCTCCCAAATCTGGAACAAGGACTGAAGTAAAAAGAGCTGTTCTAGGTTTTACTCAATGCAGTTATCCAGCTAACTCAGTAACCTTGCTTTGTAGTAGGCCTATACCCCCCCAGGAACCTATAAATCTATTGTTAATAGAATGTTATTCTACCACAGAAACAAAGGAGGCTCCAAACTCAAGGATTTGTATTTGCCCTTCCCTATATTTCTTGGACGGGCCTGTTTTATAATCATTTATTGAATGCTTAAATAAATATTGTCCAAATTAGTACTCTTAGGAACGAATGAAGGGGCAGGAAAGTCTTGAAGACAACATGGAAATGTATGTATCCCATTTTGTTCCTGCAATCTCATTTTATATTTGCTTATTTATTTTCTATATCATCTAGGAGCTCATCTAGGTACTGATCAGGTGTTCTGAGAAAGCACTGGTTAAGAATTCAGCCAGGGCTTGTGTCCCCACTGTTACCATAGATATTCCCTCTTACAATACGGTGTCCTCAATCTTGGAGCGAGGGCATTGAATTCTCACCTGTGCAAGGGACGGAGCTCCCCCTGCTGGTCAACTAATACCATTCCAGTCCAAACTACTTTTACCAAGGGCCAGGGAGTCTCCCACCGCACTATTTTAAACTGACGATTTCCCCCTCTGGTTTTCAGCTGTTTATAGTTTAAACTAAGCGGTGTAGAATATTGGGGTCAATTGTTGTTCTTGTGTGTGTGTAGGAAGTGTTCAAGCTAGTGCTACCATCGCCAAACAACGGTTAACATTTTTTTTACTAGGAGTTCAGAGGGTTTGTTATTTAATACGGCTACCCCTTTCTGAAACAATACAACATAAATAAATGAAATCAGAGGTAATGAGTTTAAGGTAAAATGAAGACCGTTCTTCTTGTGACCTGCTGCGCCCTGACATTTCTGTGCATTCTACATAACAGTCCATTCATATTGCACATCTTATGGCATTTGAGCCATATAACATGCAGCTTCAAAATGTCTGACAGGTGGCAGACAGCAAAGAGGGCTAGTACAATCAAGTTAATAAAAGGGATGCAGAAGAGATAGCCAATCAAAGAGGACTGCTGGACAGACGGCTCTTATATCAGGAGTCACCCTCCTCATACTTTCTACCACTTTATAAGAACCCTTTAGTTTGTCACTATGAACCTGCAGGTTACCAGTTCTCTTTGGTGACAGAAATGGTTCTATCCCAAGCAGCACTGGCTCTCCTGTTATAGGCTGTGTGGCCTGTAGTGTTGAAAAAAAAAAACACTGGTTCATGGGTGTGTGTGTACTGGAGGAGTGATGATGTCACAATGCATTACGATTGTTGATTGGACAATGGAAGAAAAATGGAATCGGGGAGGGGACTTTCTGCATTACTCATAGTAAGGAATTAGCAGTATTTGAAATGTGTAATTGTATGTATGTACGTACTTCAATGCAATTGAACAACAGAATTTCAATACAAGTGTAATCCAATACAATACAATACAATTTTAGTGATTCCAAAGTAACATTCTTTTGGGAATCAATAACAATACCAATGCTACTTGGTATGATCACAAAAAAGATTCCACTTAATTTTACCATTTTTATAAGTGTTATATTTAGTATATCATTGTGAAATCACTGTTGTGCTATAGGGTGGGCTAAATGCTATTTTTCAAGGCCCTTATGTCTGATACACAGAGTTTGTCTCAATTGCATTCATTCAAATTCAGAAAGTCTAACTGACAACCAAATTCAATTCTAATTCAATTCCAATTACATTCCTAGGATATTCTTGTTATATGAATGTATGATCAATCTCCCACTTAATGGGAATTTATTTGGGACGTCCCATGAATTGCTATTAAAACTGAGCTTGACCCCGGACCCCTGCTACCCATCTTATGGGGAAGTTAATTGATGAGCATGACCTTGCACTCAGTGCAGACTGAAACCCATTATGTGAAACTTTAATCTTATTATAAAAATCAGTTATGGTTGTACTCACAAGGAAATGTGTTTCCAAAAACAAGCCCGATGACATTGCTGAAACATAATCACGTAAAGTTTCATTCCGAGCCATAACTACCACCCACCTGTTCTCAGGTAATAAAGTACATCATGGCTCCTCTGACTATTGTAGAGAAGCATATCAAGGAAGATTTGTGAATCCTTGATGAATCGGACCAAAAACACATCTAGGATGTTATATAATCTCATGGCCCCATCCTACAATTCTTCTAGATCTATACTGACCACAAAAATACTAGTTCTTTCTCTGGCCTTATTTAAAAAACATTTGACACTTTGGTACGTACGGTACAGTATTGCACCTGCAGAGAAATCTCCTAAGGTAAAGGCAGCATAGTATGCAGCATTAGCAGTGCTAATCTATAACATAAACTGGCATAGAGCTTTCTTCCTCAGGAAACAGGTGACGTTGATTCATAAGACAAAACGAGTCACGGAATGGAATCATATACACCTGGGGTGCGTCCCAATACTCGAAAAATGTACCCTCCTTTCCTCCACTACCACCTCCTCTCCTCCTTTCCTCCACTACCACCTCCTCTCCTCCGTGCCCCGGAAACCGATCTTTGTGTCCTAATCTAATGTTGCTGATTAGGCTACATACTAATTACAAATGGTTACAAATTGATTAATGTCTCGACGCAAACCACAACGTCAGGGACATTGTATACTGTACATGCAACTACTTGTACTCAAAACATTGAGGCAGTTTTGCATACTTCTGGGTAGGAGACGAGTGGTAGTGGGGGAGTGGAGGAAAGGAGTGAATGAATGTTGGGACGCACCCCTGTATTTATTTCATATGCACAAAGAAGTCTGAGGAATGAAATAAGTAGATGGTACAGTAAGGCCATAGGTAGTAGTGCATTGCTGTATATTCCGTTTTATATACAGTGTGATAGTATATTAATCTCTGAGGAAACAATATTTCTTAATTTAGACCAAAACAGGCAATCGTTTTATTGCTGTCGCAAATAGCTGGTTTACAAATGTGAGAAAACAATTTGAAGGAGCAAAGCTGATTGTATCCTGAGGAGTTTTTACAGTTTTGAAAACCCATGTTCGACAAAAAAGTCACTACTGAATACAATTGAGCTCTACAAACAGTTCATGGACAGTTTAGAATATTCCGCACACACCGTACGCACCGTCAGTTGCCTTGGGTGAGTAGGCATGCTATCATGTAAACACGTAATGTAATATCACATAGTAACGGTGTTGCGGAAAAGTGGTTTAAAAAAAAAAACCTAGAACTTTAGATGGCAGCCATTTTATTTCTGTTTCCTAAGGAGAGTGGCAGTGCAGCTGTGAGGCTGGTAAGGAAGTCTTCCTTTTACAGCTAACAAATGAGTTTGGCAAAGAGCGTTGCTGCTGCCATCATGTGAACGTAGATGGAACTTGTTCAGGAATAGTGTAAGTCATTCAGGCATTCTGTTAGCCGTTATTGCAACAGAAATGCCATTTAGCTGAGCCATCGACAGCGCTAAATACTCAACCTCAAGATAAGATCAGGTAGTTCAGTGGAAACGGTATTCAATTCTCCATTCAGTCTTCATATATTGTGCTCCATTATTAACCTTTCGGAGTTTTATCATTTTCTGCCTGTCAGTCAAAATCTATATAAAACAAAAAATGCCTGCATAAATTATATTCACAGTTAAAGAGGAAAGCTCACTCAGTTATTTCACTTGAAGTAAAATGTTGGGTTTTCTGAAGGTAACAGCTTGTGGAGAATCACGAAACTGTGCAAATTATTTTGTGTTAACTTGTTTAAGCTCTGTTTGATAGGATTTAATTTGTTATCTATAAGCAACAAACGTTACAAAGATTATTTAAAGTATTTTACTTGGAATGTTTTGTTTGCTGCAGAGATAGGTCAAATATGTATTTCTTTTTCGGAATAGCACTTGTAAAAAGCATTGTGAAACACAATTATAAATGTATGACAGATACTGAATTCTCAAATATTGTTTGATTTCATTGTTTTTAAAAATGCATTCCAACATGACACTTTCATGTGGAGTGACAACTTGGACACATGCATTTATGTTTTTGGACAAAATACAACATTTTACCCTCATGTACAGTCATAAACATCACTGTAAGCCAAAACAAAAAGCTTCAAAAAATAAACAGGAATTTAGAGATGAATTATTGCTCATTCTCAAATAATGCTGCTATCTTAATGGTACGCGTAAGCATTTGAGGAAAACATCTGATACTTTCTAAATTAAAGGTATTTGCAAAGTATTTCAAGACATTTGTTGTTTCAAGAAAGTATTTAAAATTAAATTCTTATACAAATTTTCAGCATTGTAATCTAAATACACATAAAACCATGATTTCCAATTTCTCACAGGCCTAGGATGGGAACCATTTTTAACCAATATCTATAATCCACTTTTTCCACCAGTACTCCAAATTTGAAATTCCCATTCATATTTTGGCCCATAACATGGCTGCAGTGTCCTCCATATATTCAAGAGAGCACAGGCTAACAGGCTAACACAGTTGCCCTCACAACAGGGGGCCAGTGTCATAGGGGGGGGGGGGGTCATGTATGTATTTGAGTGCACCTGCATGGACACATACGTTATGTGTTTATCAGGATGTATTCTGTTAGTTCTCTTGAAAACTTTACCGGTGTTCTGCATCCTGGGTACAAACTCAACACAGCCATAAAACAAAGCTTGTATTTTTCTTAAAGCACAGCTTACAGATGTTTGTAACCTTTTTTTATGTATGTATATACTTTTATGTTTGTACACTCGTGAGATGTGAACTGGTTGTTACATCAACATTCTGATGCTCAAAGCGTCTGCTCTACACAAGGAGCCGTTCTCCTTAGTGGCTTTCCTGTTGTCTCTGCTGTTAAACGTGTACCACCAGCAGTCCCTTCTTTTCACGTCAACTGAAGCATCAAAACCAAACAAAAAAAACAAACAAACAAAAAAAAATGCAGTGAACACCTTCAACAGAAATAATGCAACAAACCAGGCTACTTCCCATTCTCAGTTTATTGTAAATATATATCAATTATTATACTTGCGATATTATACAAAGACTGGTCATATCCTCTGGAGGAAATGGTCCCATGCAAAACGTCAGTATCAAAAAAGCCCAACATTGTTCGACAGAAACTGAGAAAGTTAGCGTGCTTTATTTATTTATTTTTTTCGTTCAGGTAGAGGCAGTCCTAGGATATACAGCTGCAGGGTTATTTTAGTTTGCATGCAAAGTTACACCAAGTGGCACGTTCCCTCCCCAGACACGCCCCCCCACCCCCCCCGACACGTTCCAATTCTCAGTGCAACCCACGTCCATGCTGCAAAATGTACACAACACTTTCTCCAATACCCACAGGATGCCCTAAATGCCCTCAGGAGGCAATAATTGATGTGCTTATGTGTCACTCCGCCTGGTATAGCCAAGCCGTTTTGACATGGCGGCCTTAATCCATGGCAATGGGGCCAAACAGACAACATGACCCAGATCTAGGTCTTTAAAGAGCAGAGAGAAGAGAATTGAGAAGAAATTATGCTCAACATTCCTGGGAGAACTACTCTAGAAACCAGAAGCAACATTTGCCCTCAACTAGCACATTTAACCAATGTTAATTTTTTTGCTCTCAGGCAGTTAAAAAATTTTTTTCAGCAACTCCAACATGTGTTAGAATTGGGAACAGGAAACATTTGCTGAAATTCGTACCCAAAATATAGGACTAACAATGTTGTGGGTTGACTGAAGCTGCATGAAATTTGTAGTATGCCAGAACAACCAAGATGTTAATAAAAAGGGAATATTTTTGGATGAACTGAAAATGAAAGATAACACAAATTGCTACTCTGACAATACAACTCGACACTGTTCCACCGTGGCTCAAAGTTAATTCTCAGGATTGCGTTACAAATCCTACTCAACGGAGGTTAACAGACCCTCGTGAAGGAACAGATGCTATCGTTATGGATGCTACAGTATGTCATTGTTCAACTTACCCGGAAACAAAAGAGCAGCCACCATTTTGAGACTCAGTTTCAGTGCATAGCCATGCATAAGATAACCCACTCAATTGTTAAACAGAAAGACCAAAAAATACATCAAATATGAAAATCCTGCAATCCATCTTTTTTCCCTGTTCCTGCAGTTTAGCAGCCAGGCTAAGTCATTCATAAAAAGATATGGCAGAGATCTGAACATTGCATGTACAGTCCAACTGCCTGCACACTGAATATGTGCACAGAAAATTAACTAAGCCGACAAGAGTTTGGTGATTATATACAGTGGCAAGCATAAATCGTTGCATGGTCCCTGTGTGTATGTGTGTGTGTGTATGTGGGGCAGAGGACAGGACACGCACTGTTCCTGCACCGCTTTCCCGGCTTCCAGCTTTCACTATGCACTACTAAATTTTGTTCATTGCAGATGCATGACCGGAGCCGCTTAATCCAATTCACCTTGGAGTCAAGGGCTTTGTGTGGACTTCCTGTTGGTGCATGCAGAACAGCTCCTCAACCTACTCACGCTTAAAGCAAATACTCAAGCCCAGCACCAAAATCTAAAGTCTGATATCTTTTCAATATTTAATGTTCCGCAACAGCAACTGTGGCTAAGTAAAGCAGCATCAGCTGTTAAAGCTTTTAAATTCAAATAAATTAGTCCCTCAGAAAGCACACACGAGAGCAAGTCAGCACTTATTGTATCTGTACAAATCTTTTCAACTGCTTTGCTACTTTTTAGGCTTGGTCATGTTCCGCTATTTCAATCAAAACAATGACACATAATCAAACCAACAATCAAATTATACTGCACTATGAAAGGTACACTTTCCAAACAGTTAATGCATCACCGCTGACATTCAAAATTATACTATAACTAATAAAAACATACCCACAACACTATTAAGAGGTTTGCGTGTGGCAATTATGACAACAAATCTGGAATATGATGGGAAATATCATGAATCTGAAAATTGATTATTTTCACCTGGGAGGCACAAAATCACACAGGAAGTTGTTACCATACAAAAATACTAAATGTGCCAAATCTGCCCAAATTAAAAATGTACTTGTGAAAAGATTGTTTAGGTATTTGTTTAGGGTGAAAGAATGCATAAAGATGCAAGGACTCTTAAAAGCACTTGCTGAGTGTACTTCTCCGATTACCATGTCTTCACAAAGTATTTGAATTGTTTAAAGGGGGTATGTAGTGTAAAGGAATTCAATAATTTGTCTCTGACCATGAAGGAACATGTCAGTCATAGAAAATAATTCAACGATAACCAAGAGTCATAACTACTTCTGCGTGCAACTGTACTGGTTTCATACCTATCCATTTTCACACACTAAGCACTCTTATGTAGAGCGTGGTTACGGGATTTCCTTACTGAAAAAGCAGTCTATATATTATTTTATGTGTAAATTGTTACCCAGGGTGACAGCCCAAACACTTTACAATTCATTCATAAGCTAGCACTGATCATCCCGGTGTCATTTTCTGGTTCAAGTAGAGATGGGTACTTTTTGACGAGCAGAAATTCTAATTTGTCACGCAAAAGGTTTAAAAGGTTACGTTTCGTCCTCATAATAGTCTGCTTTGTATTGCAATCTCCCGGGCGTTCATTCGACTTTGCTGTAGTCCTCTGCGTGCCCCAGAACCTTCTTTCTCTGTCGCATCATGTGGAAATACAGCTGGGGAAAGACTGAGGAGAGAAAAATCCAACAAACACGACATCAGAAACACCAACACGTTTTCAATGTTCTCCATTAACATGATTAAATGTTTCACAATTCTGCGCGTCGCTGTTCTCAAGCAAAAACAACCAACTGTAATGCACCAATAATGGCATCCATTTTGTATGAGAGTTTCAGATTGGATATAATAAAAGGATACTCTCATTCATTAAGGCCTCCCACCATGCACGTAATCATGTTAGAGTTGGAACACAGTGATCTTTGAACAGAAACCAGCGAGAATAAAAACATTCACGGTTAACTTAGCTGATGCCATAATGAATAAAATGCCAGAACAGTATGTTTCACAGTGTAAACCTAATTATTATTATTTTTCTAATGTGATGGACTAAAAGGAACTCTTAAAGCCTTTGGCAGTTCCAATGAGGACACAAGACAACAGTGGATAAAGGGAGTATTGAATAGTCTCTGAAGACACATTCTTAATGTTTTTCCTGGGGCATCATGTATGCAATGGTGCTTACGTACAAAAAAGATGCGTACGCCACTTTGATGTCAAAACATGCACACATTTACGCAGAGTATGACTCTTACGTGTACACATTTTTGAGACTGTGGGAATTGGCGATTCTGATGGCGGGAAAACTGGCATACACATCTTTTTTGTACATACGCACCGTTTATACACAAGGCCCCAGAAGAGCACTGAAAAGTAAAAGTCCTCCCCAGTATTTTGTCCAATCACCTGGATTTGCTAATTAGCCCAATTCATCAGCCAGGAGGTAGAACTAAGTAGTGAAATCAGCTGGCTGAGTTCATGGGTGGAAGAAACACACGGCAGGATTTTTACTTTCTGACCCCTGGACTTTCCACCTCTGCAGGTTTGGGCGGGGCTTACGCGGGATGTAGGAGACCATGGTGAGGATGAGGAAGGTATGGTAGTCGAAGGAGAAGTTGTATTTGTTGGGCAGGGTGATGGAGTAGAGGCCCGTCTTTTGGACGTAGGGCAGGGCGGCATAGATGGTCAGGAGCTCTCCGGTCACCCCCATGGGGTATAACACAATAAAGAGCGTGTATCTGAAGAACAGGCAAGAGGAACACAGGAAGGGTGATTAAATCACAATGATTTTATCTGTGTTCATCCAGTACTGCTGTTCCGCACAAACGTGTGAATAATATAATTCTCATTATATAAACAAACTTTACTACAAGAGCTCCCATTGCATAGCGAAAAAGCTCAGAGTGTTTTAACAGAAATAGTACACAGACAGCATGCTATGTGTTATTATATTTACTTATACATTAAGGTTAAGATAAAACACATTTTAGATAAAATGTTTCAACATGAGTATGGAGGGTACTGGGCGATATTGGTTTAGTAAGATTAGAGATCAAATTCCCTCAGGCATCAAACAGGGTCCTGCCACTAAACAATTGAAAATAAATAAACCACATTGACCAAAAGCTCTTGCAGTTTGCTTTTGAACAAACTGCAGAAACGCTACGTTTAATATAGACAGAACCATTTTGTAGGTTCATGTTTGGCAGATAGGGAATAGTTCAAAATATCGAAAAAAATATTCATAATGTTAGACAGAAGTACGTGCTGTATGCATTAACGTGCGGATATTATACAAATTGCAGCAGTAATGGCCTAAAATGTGTTTTCAAATAGAATGATCCTAATGTGTGTGTAATTAAATGTAATATTTAAGCATTATGGCGGGTCAAAGAGAGAGATAAAAAGCAGGAGGGAGGAGGGAGAGGAAGAGAATGACCCCAGGTGATGTCTGGGCTGAAATTGGAGGCTGACTCATAATTTGCTACCTGGCAACCCTGAGAAGCACACAGAACAACAACACAAGGTCCACTGGGAGCTGTGTCTAGCAAAGACCCTGTTGCTACGGTTCCCAAAGAAAAAAAAAAGAAAAGAAAAAAATATATAAATACCTGATAATAGAAATGTCTCCCCCTCCATTTGGTGTTAAAAATATTTACACTACATTTAGAACCTTTTGTTTTTAGTTATTTTTATAGATGCATTGCATGAACCCCACTGCGGATTCGGGAGAGTGTAGACCTCCAGGGTTCTCCTCCGAAGCACGCGGTGTCGCCAGCTGCTTCTTTTCACACCGCAAGACTGCAGCTAAGCTCGCGTGGAGAGGAGTCGGAGGAGGGACCTTTCATATGCGGCTTTGACTGCAATATACGGGCGACCAGCAGGGGTCACTAGATAGCAATGCACATGGAACCCTGTCCGACTGTTCCCTCCCATTCCCTGGGTGACACGACTGTTGTGCGTCTACCCTATGGAGCTACCGGCCACAGTCGGCACTGGCTGGCACAGTCGTAGGCCCGGAGGCTCATCCGTGCACCACGGCATGGTACCTTAACCAAATGAGCCATCCGGCAGCCCCCAATTAGACTCTTCTAATGCTGCTCCAAAATAATTAGATGGTCGGTTTCAAGGTCGGAATGTAGGAAGCGCCGGTTAATTTGTCGACCAGTGATCCGTGAAATGTCAATATGCAATATGCTAACATTTAGACATTTCATTTTACATACGAGATGACAAATATGTGCAACAGCAAATAAAATTAATTTTATGAGCCTGTTGGCAATGGATTGTTAAGCGTTAAGCAACAAACCTGTGGGATTTTTCTTACAAAAAGAATAAAGATCTCTGTGCATATGCAAACAGAGCAATTAATTTTGACAAATAATTTAATTATTTTTCAAAAAAGCCAATGTTATTCCGAACCTGAACTCAGGAATACTGCATGTTAACTGATGACAAATACTCACTAAGAACAGGAGAAATATTGTTACCTGACCTGGGTAAAATTAATACTTACATTTAACTTGTTATATGCTGGCAAAATGTCTAAATACTCAGATTCCTGAGAATTGCTAGCAAGCATGTAACTTACCAGAATGTATAATAATATGAAATAATAATTTGGCCTGAATATTGGTGAAAATGGATGTTTATTTTAAAATCAATCAGTAATCTGCAGGCATTCTCCTGGTGTCTCAAGGGACGAGAATTTGAGATAAAGTATTTGACCCAGGTTTGATTGGGAGAGTATTTGACCCAGGTCTGATTGGGAGAGTATTTGACTCAGGTCTGATTGGGAGTACTTGGAATACGAGGCACTACCTGGCCCACTTGATGAGGTACGGAAGGTGGTTGAGCAGACTGAACGTGTAGAAGGAGTAGCGAATGATCTCTGTTACGGTCCAAGCGACCACAAACAGAAGCACGCTGTCTTCATTTTGAACCTAAAAGGTGAGGAGGAGGGAAGGCATAGTAACGTGAGACTCAGCTTCTAATTTGTAAAAAAAAAAAGTAATCTTAGTGGTATTAGTTCAGAACCATACCCATGCAGTTGCTTGTCACAAATTTTCAGCATCACAGAACAAGCGCACCGGCGGAGATTTCGAGATGCAAAACAAACTGTAGCGTTTCACCAGAGGGGCTGGGTGGGAGGTTAAACTGACAGAAGCTCACTGACAGAAATACTAATATGGCGCCTTTGCAAAAACACATCAAATTTGTTTGTTGAACACATTCCAGAAGGGGGGCATCCCTCTCCCTCATCATTCCAAAAGACCATTTAGTAACAGAGTAAAAGAAAGAAGAAAAAGACAACCATGGCTTAGGTCACAGAACTGCCCACGGCATTGTGGTGAGCCCCTAAAAGCTGAGACGTTGTACAGAGAATAAACGGATGCTTTTGCATACAGTTAGGTCAAATTCATGGCAAAGTTAATCAGCCTGCCCATTTCAAATGCATCAGTTAAACAAAAACAAACGAACAAAAAAAAACACAGGACTTACTTACAGTGTCTCGGCCTGGGGGCCTCACTCTGGATAAATAAATAACACCTCAGCTGGACTCTCTTTTGGGGACATTTTCCCCCACAAAGTTCAACAAAAAACCACATCAGCCTACTCTACACCAGCTGTGTCTAGCACTTTTCAGTCTTTTACTGGGCAAATAAAGAGAATGAGGGTAAATGGCCACAGCTCAACAACCAGGACCAGTCACAGTCGAAGAACGTTGGTTCTCCTTTTCCAATTTTTCTAATCACCTTTGGCCTGGAGTTGGATTGATTAAAAAATGGAACCGTTTTAATCATATTAATACACATGGAATAACAGTGATCCCGAAGAGAGAAAAGCACACAAACTTACAAAGTGACATAATTCTTCAGGCAAAATCAAGGGCAGCAGTCTTACCTCTCTCACGCTGTGCGTTACAGCCCAGGTGAGAAATACTCGAGACATCACCTGGAATCCAGTCAGGACGACCGATGAGGGCACAATACCTGCGGTAGAAATGCTGACGTGTCATTCCATGTTCAGATATCAACGCAATGCAAAAACACTCGAACTGCGAAACACTTTGGGTCTTTTATTAAAAGCAGGACATACTGGGTGGAATCTTCCAACAGGTGGCGTCAACTGATTATGCTCACCTGCCTGTACCATGACCCAGAGTTACTCTACACACTGATATGCACTGCCTGTACCATGACCCAGAGTTACTCCTCACACTGATATGCACTGCCTGTACCATGACCCAGAGTTACTCTACACACTGATATGCACTGGGTGTGCCATGACCCAGAGTTACTCTACACACTGATATGCACTGGGTGTGCCATGACCCAGAGTTACTCTACACACTGATATGCACTGCCTGTACCATGACCCAGAGTTACTCTACACACTGATATGCACTGGGTGTGCCATGACCCAGAGTTACTCTACACACTGATATGCACTGGGTGTGCCATGACCCAGAGTTACTCTACACACTGATATGCACTGCCTGTACCATGACCCAGAGTTACTCTACACACTGATATGCACTGGGTGTGCCATGACCCAGAGTTACTCTACACACTGATATGCACTGGGTGTGCCATGACCCAGAGTTACTCTACACACTGATATGCACTGGGTGTGCCATGACCCAGAGTTACTCTACACACTGATATGCACTGGGTGTGCCATGACCCAGAGTTACTCTACACACTGATATGCACTGGGTGTGCCATGACCCAGAGTTACTCTACACACTGATATGCACTGGGTGTGCCATTTCCACCCTTGTAATATTTCATAATGCAAATCACAACAGGACAGTGTGGAATAAAGAAGGCATCCGGATTAATTTCACGTGCTCAATACCATCTATGGTTTCTTTGTAGCCACGACGACAATCTCTTTACTGATGTCCGAAACCTTTTTTTACATTTTTTTTTACATTCAACAGGGACACATTGAACAGTCTACTTTGCCATCAGGTGGCAGCAATTAGCACTGTAGACACAGCTATGAAAGCGTTGTTCCCGATGGGAAAGGCCAGATTTAGCTGTAATTCCCTCATATGGAAGAGTAGGCCGAGGACCAGAAATACTGCAGCAAGTATTCACTGTCCAGCTTTTGATTTTATTAAAAAAATGTAAAAAAATTTTTTAGGGATTTTCAGCTTAATTGGACAGCACAGTGTAGAGAGACGGGAAGAATGGGAGCGAGAGAGGGAGAGGGAGAGACATGTGACAAAGGTCACACGGCCGGATTCGAACGGCCAACACTGCGGCTCGCATTGAGCATGTGGACGGTGCTCTTACAGGCTACACCACCGAGACAACCCCACCCCACTGTCCAGCTTTTTACTGCTGTAGCGCCATCTGACTGCATTCAAGAGTCTTCATCACAGCTCAATCTCTACAACAAATTCACTCTCAACTGTAAAGTGTGAAATCAAACCCCACTTTTCGGCTACTGCAGTATTTACATTCTGTGTCTGCAGAACAGATGCTTTTTGTCCGGGGTGAACTACACACTTCAATCTCACGTCTGAAATCTCACAACTGAAATATGACCGTCTGTAAGTGGTGTAGTGTGAGAGAGAGAGCTTACCAACAGCACAGTGCAATACCTGCAAAGGAGGAGAAACAGAAACAGATTTACTAAAGAAAGGTCATTTTTAAACATCATTTGTGCCTCATGGATATAATGTGTATGAAAAATTGACAATTAAACAATAAAACCGCATTTCTGCACAATTTCTCAAAACAAGACATCGTTTCTGCATCAAAGTTCAGTCGTCAAGTAGGATTACTCTGAATACTTTATTATATGTACCCAAATGAACAACAAAATACAGGAAAAAATTCAATAAACATTACATGCAAGCTAGTCACCTAATTTAATAATATCTGAGTCTAGAATTTGAAAATAGAAATGGTGATAAACCACGAGTGGCATTAGAGTGAAGCCACATTAAGTTAACAAATTAAAAATATTCTGCTGGGCCACATTAGTCCACAGAGAGAACAAATGGCAGTAATAGAAAGGGGGTTTTTATACATAGTACCAGGATACTGAGAAGAACAGCGCAGTTGCCCTGCTCGTTCAGCGCTGGAATTCTCTCTAGCTACAGAACATCAGTGCGACATTGTGTATAAACGCTCGACTAAAAGGACAAAGAGCTGTTCTCCAAGACATCAGCAGTTTGCTTACAATAATCACTTGATATTACATTCTTTAATAAGAACATTAACACCAATATTTTTGACATGAATGGTCAAAGTCTGTATTTGAAAATAAACACATGGCTATATCAACTTAGCACATAATAGAGCAATGTATAAATACTTGGTAGTGCCAACCACTATTGTAGTACTACTAGGCTTTTGTTTTAAATAATCCCTCAAATGTCTTTTCAGTAACACAGATTGGAACGTGTCTTGCTGCAGTTTCTATTTAAACACCAGGAACTGTGTCACACGTTTCAGGCACAGGGGTGGGATGATGTGTACAAAGCAAACCCTGGACTCTGGAGTTATTCAGATAAGAGGCATGCCTATCTCTGACCAGGGCCTGTCAGTGACTGCCGGGGGTCAAAGTTCAACCTGACAGGGCTTTATAGGACCTACCTCCAGGAGTGCCCCAGTTTGGAAGAACTTTAGAGGTTTCTCTATGGAGTAGTACAGGCCGTGATAGCTACCTTTGGCCAGGTACGCGCGCACTAGCCCCACTGCGATAACCAGCCACCTGAAATGGTGAACGCAATTCAATTAAACTCAACAACAAATGAGAAAATAAATACTGCCATCATCTTCATTTTACCCACCTCAAAAAATCATTGGTAATTCAATTCAATTCAAGCTTTATTTGTCATGTGCAAAGTTTAACAGCACAAACAGTGCAGTGGAAATCTTATCTCTGGGCTCTACCGACAAGGTAAAACTTTACAGACAATAATGCAATAAATACAATATAAACTATCCAGGCAGTATAAAAAAACCTACAATATAAAGATATGAAAGTAAAATAGTCATATACATACAGTGTGGAAACTGTGGATGTGGGATTTATTTCCCATTAAGTGTAAATTAACATATATTATGAAAGATATTTGTACTTTACCAGGCGAATGTAAGTCAGTTCTATGTACGTGACATTCTGAGGGTGTACAAAGCTATAAGTTGCATTTCTCTCAATCACAGGGGTGTCACCAATATACTGATTTTTAAAAGAGGGTTTGATGGGAATGACCTATAAAAGAATCACCTATAAAATAAAGATATTCATTTAAAGAAACCACATTAGCACCTTTGGGACCGAAATGTACGCAAGACCCAGTGTTGGGTTTGTGGTGCTGGTCGACATTTTGGTATTCTAAAACAGCAGGTAAAAATAGAGACCAACTCATTGGTGTTGTTAGTAATACCAGCTCTGCTCCAGACTAAACCAGCTTTGCACCTACTCTCAGCAGTGACTGGTTTCCAGTGAATGTGCTTTGTCGTTTGAACAGTAGAGGCAAAAAAGATGTCAAACAAGAAAAACAGAAAGTTACACTTCCTCGGCTCACAGGAAGATTGGTTCTGGTCCAACCTGTTATCCCTCCCCCTGCATGGTTATTAAATGCTTGGACTAGAGGCTCCTAATGAAATAACAGTTTGCATATTTTCTTAGCCCGTAGTTCAAAACAGGTCATACATTTACCAAGTTTCCTCATAATCATTGCATTACGATTCTTGATTTGTAAGGTCAATAATTTTTACTTTACTGTTATCTATGCCACTAGTTATCTTCATGCAATATATTTTCACTTAACTTGCATTAACTTTTAAGGTATTATCACTTTCCGATTGCCTTCCCTTAACAGGTATTGACCCAGATATAGATGACAACACCCCATCCTAACACACTTAATTCCTGTACAGAAACTGCGGTGCATATGCTGTCATCCATCTAGCCTACCCTGCCCATCTCTTTTCAATCAACATATGAGTTGTGTACATTCTGATAAGCGGATCTGTTATACCTGTAGTGAAAATGAGACAATTGAGACAAAAAAAAAAAAACTCCATTAGCACTCAGCCAACCACTCATTTTACAATGCTATAAATGAGTCCTTGTTGAAAGAAATTGAAGACTATTAGTTATTGCCATGGTGTCATGGGAGAAACAGCTTTGTTGTCTGTGATAAATAAAAGTTAATGGCTACACTCTCAGAAAAAAAAGGTACAGAAAAGTACCTAAAAAGATGCAAATGCTTGTCATTGGGGTAGTACCCTATAGATTTATAAAATTGTACCCTTAGCCAGCAATACATAATTAATTTGTGCCTTTTTTGCTTGTAAAAGGTTGGCTACTTATTACCCAAATAGGACACTTGTACTTTTTCAGGGTAGGCCTACATTTGGTAAATGTGTCTCCACTGTAGCTTTATTTCTGAAATAGTAGTCTACGTTATATTCTATTGTCTCGAGGCCAAGGCCCTAGACAGTCCGGCTTGATTGCATTGTGGTCTGGCACGGAGTGAACAGTCAAAGCATGCTCGAAAGCGATTGCGAGATTGATTAATGAACTGTGCAGCATACTTCATATGAGCGAATTACAAATGAAATGCAGTACAATAAATCGATATGCTTCATGGAAACAGGAAGCTACACGTATAATTAGAACGAAATCAAGTAACCACGGCATACATAGGATATCCAGAAATCTATAAACAAGTCAACGACAAATGCACTATAGCCTAGTTGACTGCTCACTTCGAATATTGGGAAACGATCTCATGTGCCTTCATGCAACCGCTTAAAAATATGAAACAGGTTCAGCGGTAGCTGTATGAAATAAGGAGATAATGTACCGCGTCAGTTACTCTACCACCAACGACAACAACAGTCGATTAGTGATTAATAACTTGGATTGCAATTTCCTGGGATTGTTACAAGCAATGCAACATAGTTGCATTATGCTCTATTGGTAGCTACAATGCACCAGTGTACGGCACACGTATCCAATCGCCCAAAGAAGTTCCCAGATCTTAATAAAATTGTATTATTTGTTCTGTACAGTAAGACGTGTGCGCAACATGCATCCAACAAATAAATAAACAAAACAGTGAGACAAGCAGGCTAACAGGCTTAATGTCAGCTGAGACGGATAAAGCTTCCAGAGCAGCCGCGTGCCCACTCCAGCCATCCAGCAGAGCACGCGCGCCAGCTGGCTACAGTATTTCAGAAAACATTGAAGTCGATCTATTACAATTACATACCCAGCTGTCATGACCACGTTATATATGACCAGATATGCTATCGCGAGTGCACCCGGTCCTTTCTTTCGCCTCGGGCCAACGTCATTGTGAGCCGTTCTTGATGTCCCCGTAGCAGGTGCTGCCATGACTGCGCGAGCTCGCTCCTTGTCGTCTCCACCAACTCGTTGCTTTTTTATGCATTGAGGAAATAGAGGCGCAAGCAAGGCCTCCAACAGCGTCTGTTTGGCGAACAGCGACATCTCTGGAATAGATTGAAAAATTACAATGATATTGTTTACTTTGCTAAACTAATGTAGCCACATAGTTTGCAAATGTTCTTCTCTCAGATTTGAATAGCTCTCAATCAAACTAGATAACTCTTTCTTAAATTTGTTTGAAACGTTTAATCAAATCAATGCAATATTGACCAACAGTTAGCTACTTTTGAGAGTGAATTCATGTTGTTATGAAAAGGTGATTACAAGCAAGCAACCAGTATCACTGAACTGTAATTTTGATCTTTACAATGGTTGAATATAAATACCACAACTTCCAACATGAAGTAGGGTTTCCGCTTTCAAATGTCCAACATATATCATTCAAAAATATTTCCAAGACAACATATTATTATTTTGTAAGTCTTGTAAGTCTTGTTCATATTATTTTATATGGGTAGAATTTTAATATTAACTGTTTTTTAATATTACACTTTCAATTTGAATGGAATTTAATGTTTAATCTTAAAGTATTCTGCTGTATTTTTCCATTGCACATTTAGTCTGATGTTATATGTATATATATGTATATATAAACAATTAATAATAGTAATTATAATTATAATATTTTTTCTCTTCCCACCACATAGGGGCAGTGTCGAACCATAGACTGTATAAAAAGTGTCGAACCAGCCTGAATTTCTGAAAGGACCAAAAAAGGAATCCACTACAATGCCAGCTAAAACCATGCGAAGCATGTAAAATTACTCGCCTTTTATTTATCAAATATAGCAAAGAACAAGTGCTAAAACATATGTACATGACAACATACCTTGAATATTATTATCGTTTCCATGACAACTTAAAATATTTCTGGCAATTTGATAGATGCCTATATTCACGGAAGAGCAACTGGTGAAAGTGAGTTGGATGGATGAGGAAGGGAAATTTGCGAAATCATAATATTTTAATTTGTTACTTCCAACGGGATATATCGTGGTTTGCTTGAAAAGGATCAAAATGCCATTATTCACACAGAATCCTTTCGACCAGGATGTTGGTAAGTTTGTCGGATGTACGCTGTTCGCTAGACGGCTAACGTGTCGCTAGCTTCATCTGGGGTGACCCAGTAGCTTGCTGGCGAGCTAACATTAGCTGTGGTCAAGGGGTTTGTTTTGTAGCTAGCTGGCTAACGTTAGCTAGCTATCGTACTTTCTGATTTTGGCCTGTAGCTAACCGTAGGATGCCCTGAAAATGTCCAATGTATAGCTCTATATATATCGCTGTTATCTCTAGCCAGCTTGTGATTGTAGCTAGCTAGCTAAAACAATAGTGTTTGAGCAGCTTCTGCATATTTTCAAGCGTAATTTACAGATGGTGTAACTTATTGTTGGAAACTGGAAAGAACAACCTATATTAGCTAGGCTCGCTAACAACGCTTGGCGATGACATTTATCAAATTAGTCAGCTAGCACCAGCTAACTAATTTGTTTGCTTGCTAGGTAGTTATAAATAATAACTAACGTTAGCTAACGTTAATGTTATTGCTAATTAGTGACACGTCATAAGCAAGGGTAACGTACATTTGTAACCCAGATTCAAAGCAAGTTACTAAATTAATGTGCTAACTGGCTAGCTAGCTAGGTACGTTAGCTTGTTAAAATATTACTAGGTTTTCGCTACTTCCGTAGCTAGACAGCTAATTTACCAAGCTGTCAACAAGTTGAGCCAGTAGGTAACGTTACTGTAAAGATCCAGTAAATTGAATCACGAGTTTGACGCAAGTTTATATGTATCATGTTCCATGAAACTTTGAAAACATTGTCGGGTGAATTAGTTATAATTTAGCTGGATCCATTAATTGTATTTACATAACTAACGTTAGATAAATAGTGTAACTGTCGTGCAACAAAACATGAGTCAGCGTCCGTCAAATGAAGATGGCCAACGCGTTCAGTTAACTAGATGACGTTAATTTAAATGAATTGTGGTTTATTTGAGAACAGGTTGGTAGCTAGGCTACTTTAAATAAATGCACACCAGAACAAATGATCACATCAGATGCCTTGCCTGCCTGTCGGGTTTAGTTCTGTCACCCGCTAATAAAGCCAATAAGTCCGAGAGTGAGTGTTTGAATTGTGTAGCTATATTCAGACTTTACCATGGTAAAATTGGTTATGTCATATTTTACTTTCTTCTCTGGAAGATGGCCTGGAGACAAAAGGCTGTATCATTAGACACACAAGCTCGTATGTAAGGTTAATACTAAGTGCTGTGTCATTAGACACACAAGCTCGTATGTACGGTTAATACGAAGGGCTGTGTCATTAGACACACAAGCTCGTATGTAAGGTTAATACGAAGGGCTGTGGCTTCATAAAATGGTACATGCAAATACCATCTTTATTTCCTGGTGTGGCCATGCTGACTATGTTAATACTGATATTTTATATTTATTTAAAGATATAAGAACATGGCAGAAGTTAGCCTTGCATTATGTTTTGCCTGTCATCTTCCTATGTTTTTGAAAGAGATTTTTATGATTCTTCTGAAAAAGGGGATAATGGTAGATTGAAAGTTATGTGACTAATTAGGGAATTTTTAGAACCTGGGATGTAACAAATCACAGAGGATCAGCCTATATCATGAACATTAGAAGAATTTATACCAAAAAAATAATTTAAGTGGTGCTTTAATTTATTTTAAACACAGTTTGGATGCATAACCCACACTTATTGTGGCTATTGTGAACCGGATATAGGCCTCAGGCTGTTTCAGAGAGCCTGACTTACCTTAACCTGGAACTGACCAATGAGTGAGTTATTCACAGGTATGTGCAGCTAATCGGGTTGTGTCCACTACTCCATTATTGATCTTTCTGGCCCTGTTAGGATAGGGTCACTGTGTGCTGCCTTTACTTCCTACTTTGTGCCTCAAACGTAAACTGAGCTTGTCAACAGCCTCCCGCTTTGCGTTAGTCACACCTGTTCTGCACACCTCTCCAGGTAGGGCACGCCTTTTAGGATCATCCATTTTACAGCTTCATTAGTGTCGCCTAATTCTGACTTAATCATGTCCAAAATATCACACTTAGGTCAAACCCATGGCACTCACAAAACAGCTGCTTTTGTAATAATAATGAATGAATAATGTGTATATTTAAAAAAAATAAATCAGGCAATTGCTATAGTTACCAGAAGTTTGTCACTTTGTTTGACTGTAGTTTTGTTTTTACCAGTTGTTTAATACGGGTCATTCATTTTGCTAAAGACAACATGCTTCCATTCGCAGAGAAAGCGACCAATGAAACCAACACGACGGATGACTGGGGTCTTATCATGGATATCTGTGACCGTGTGGGGACCATGCCCAACGGGTAAGCTCCAGTCCGACATCCTGTACACGCAAAAAGAGCTCATTGTTTACTGGGATGACATCACATCCTTCTGTAGCCTTGCTCGAGTGTGACGTTTGCCTTGTTCACTCCTCCTATGCTGTACATCTGGTGACAACTGTGTGCTCGCTTGAGATAAGTATGCATGGACTGGCCTAGTTTCAGAAGGAGTGTTGCTTCTTACCTGCTGGTCCCTCACATAATGAAAAATGCCTGCCTGTCTGATTGGACAGCGGAATTACTCGCTGATTTGAATTGGTTGACCTTTGTGGGTACACTATCTCAGTTTAGAGCACAGTTTGTCCACAAACATGTTATCAGGCCTGACACATATCTGGTAAGTAAGGCTATTCCTCCTGAAATCATTGAAGGAGGGAAGTAAGTATGCTGCTCATTTTTGAGTACTTGACAGTTTATTTTTTAATTTCACATTTATTTTTCTTGTGTATTACTTGCTGATAAATAGAAGGGAAGATTGGATGTAGAAATTCTCATTTCTCTTATTCCTAGTCTCCGATGGGTGTAAAACCTTGCATCTCTTTTTCCCTCTCGTTTGAGGTACCTGGTAGGGGGTGAAATGAATGATTTGCTCACCCTGTCCGTGTGCCTGGCCATAACTGCCATCCCTGGGGTCCCTTAAAGAGGCGGCCCCACAGTCCTCATTTTAACTCAATGAGTTTTCTGTGCTGGAGGAAGGTCACAAAAAAATGCTTCCCGTCAAACAAGTCTGACGTTAAAATATATTAAGATTTTAAAAGATGTTTGACGAAGTATCCGATGAGCAACTTATCATCAAACTAAAATTCAGTATGAATTAAAGGGGTTATTTGAAAATGGATTCATAATTGGCTTCACAGTAAAATACAAAGTGTAAACAAGCCACTGGTTCAGTTACTGTTATTTCCCATCTTTTAGATGGGACATTTAATCAAGGTCTTGATGTACTTTGGTCAGTAAACCCCCATGTCACTTATTACAAAGATCAAGGGGTGTCCCATGTCCTACCAGTTTAATCTGCATTATTTGGGAGACTGATTCACTCATCCTGGTCATTTTTGTTTGTGTATTTGTGTCATTGTTATGTATCAGCATGTTGACTGTGTCTTTCAGTGCTAAAGAATGCCTGAAGTCCATAATGAAGAGAGTCAACCACAAGGTCCCACACGTTGCGATGCAGGCTCTGACCGTAAGCACCAGTCGACTGATGCCTAATTCTATTCATTCTCCACCCAACCTGGGGGGTTTATCACAAAGCAGGATTACTGAGTGAGCTGGATAACTGCATTGAGTAAAACCCAGAACCCTCCAAACTCTGGACCATGGACTGAAGTAAAAAGAGTTGTTCTGGCTTTTACTCAGTGCAGTTATCCAGCTAACTCCTGTAATCCTGCGTCTCTTACTCAGTGCAGTTATCCAGCTAACTCCAGTAATCCTGCTTTGTGAAATAGCCTACCCCCCAGGTAATATAGGGATGTGCTACATTAGCATCATGAAACAAGACCCAAAATGTGGTGCCAAGTTGCAAAGCTGTTTGCATCACAAAAGTACTTGTTTGTTTGAAACAGTTTGATCAGGTTTGTTTGAGAATCAGTCTCTTAGTCAAACTTGATGAACTTTTGATTGTGCCACACGGTGATCACATGACGCTTTTTGTTTGCGGCGTATTTGTGTAAACGCAGTACCCTTCACTTCTGCTCAGTCCTTGGGTGGTTTTAAGAAGGAACTCGAGACATAGGCTGCCATTTTAGCATCGCTTTCCCCTCAGTCACATGACTAGGGCAACAGGGCAGGGTGCTGGTTAATTGTGGTCACATGACTAGGGCAAAAGGGCAGGGTGCTGGTTGATTGTGGTCACATGACTAGGGCAAAAGGGCAGGGTGCTGGTTGATTGTGGTCACATGACTTGAGCAGTAGGGTAGGGTGCTGGTTGATTGTGGTCACATGACTAGGGCAACAGGGCAGGGTGCTTGTGGATTGTGGTCACATGACCAGGGCAGTAGGGCAGGGTGCTGGTTGATTGTGGTCACATGACTAGGTCACATGACAGGGTGCTATTCTCAGGTTTCACCATCATTTTCTGTGCCAATGCCCCCTCCACCCATCACCCATGACGCTCTTAACTTAATTCACTAATTTTTGATAAATTTTTATTTCATTTATTTAATTATAGATGCTCTGGTGATTTCTCTTCTTATGAGCTTGGTAACTCACAGCCACATTGGCATGGCATGGTAGCCCATCACGCTGCCTGGAAGCGTCTGCTCTCCTTGTGATGTGTCTTCCGAGTCATTCTCACATTGCTCTGAGTCACACTGTGTATTTTTAGGCTTTCCTTAATGTGCAAAGGAAGCAGGCCCCCCTGTGTGAGGCTCATTGAAGCCCTCCTCCTCTGGTTAATGTGTGACTGCAACTTATTCATTCATTCATTCGCCGTCACAGGTTAGACCTCGTTTTAATCAGTTAAAATGGTCATATTGAAAAGGTTCAAAAGATATACAAGTGCCTGTACTATGTAATCTCGGGCTTCGGGAGAAACAGTGCCTTTGACAACCCATTGGTTGCCGTATTCCATTCTCTAAATCCCAATCTACATTTCACATTATAAGGGTGTGAAATTAACACCCGCCACCACCCAAATGCTGGTAAAAATATTTTGATTGTGGCTGGTAAGATTTTCTACTCTGGCAGCCACTTTGGCCGGTAACCAACCAAATTGTGTTATATTGTACAAGGTAAAATGTTGAAAATGGCTGGTGGTTTTTAGACTCCACACACCACTCTGGCCAGCGGGTGATAAAGTGATTTTCATACCCTGACTATAGCACTTTGCTAGCACCAGTGCCGTGTATTATACTGCATAATGTTGAAAATGGCTGGTGGTTTTTAGACTCCACAAGCCACTCTGGCCAGCGGGTGACAAAGGTTAATTTCATGCTCCACATCTTTTTTGTTTTTCTCCTTGCACAGTTGCTAGGCGCCTGTGTCTCAAACAGCGGACGGATATTTCACCTGGAGATCTGCTCACGGGACTTTGCCAGCGAGGTCCGCGGAGTCCTGAACAAGGTACGGCAATCCCGTTAGCAAAACGTAACGTAACACAGAATGCTTCCGGAATATTCCAAGGTAAAACGTGTGAGGAACTATGGCTGCTCTGTTGGTAACCTGACCCCCCACCCCACCCCCATCCCCCTCATCAGGCCCACCCTAAAGTTTGCGAGAAGCTGAAGGCGCTCATGGCGGAGTGGGCCGATGCCTTTCAGAAGGACCCCCAGCTGAGCCTCGTCAGCGCCACCATTAAATCCCTGAAGGAGGAGGGGGTGAGCTTCCCCCCGTCCGGCTCCCAGGTACTGACCATGTCCAACCATTATAAACACTGAACCGTTATAAACATCACCCACACTGTTCCCTATGAACCATTATAAACATCACCCACACTGTTCCCTATGAACCATTATAAACATCACCCACACTGTTCCCTATGAACCATTATAAACATCACCCACACTGTTCCCTATGAACCATTATAAACATCACCCACACTGTTCCCTATGAACCATTATAAACATCACCCACACTGTTCCCTATGAACCGTTATAAACATCATCCACACTGTTCCCTATGAACCATTATAAACATCACCCACACTGTTCCCTATGAACCATTATAAACATCACCCACACTGTTCCCTATGAACCATTATAAACATCACCCACACTGTTCCCTATGAACCATTATAAACATCACCCACACTGTTCCCTATGAACCATTATAAACATCACCCACACTGTTCCCTATGAACCATTATAAACATCACCCACACTGTTCCCTATGAACCATTATAAACATCTCCCACACTGTTCCCTATGAACCGTTATAAACATCACTCACACTGTTCCCTATGAACCATTATAAACATCACTCACACTGTTCCCTATGAACAATTATAAACATCACCCACACTGTTCCCTATGGACCGTTATAAACATCACTCACACTGTTCCCTATGATGCGTTATAAACATCACCCACACTGTTCCCTATGAACCGTTATAAACATCACCCACACTGTTCCCTATGAACTGTTATAAACATCATCCACACTGTTCCCTATGAACCGTTATAAACATCACCCACACTGTTCCCTATGAACTGTTATAAACATCACCCACACTGTTCCCTATGAACCGTTATAAACATCACCCACACTGTTCCCTATGAACCATTATGAACATCACCCACACTGTTCGCTATGAACCGTTATAAACATCACCCACACTTCCCTATGAACCATTATAAACATCACCCAAACTGTTCCCTATGAACCGTTATAAACATCACCCACACTGTTCCCTATGAACCATTATAAACATCACCCACACTGTTCCGTATGAACCTTTATAAACATCACCCACACTGTTCCCTATGAACAGTTATAAATATCACCCACACTGAGCCCTATGAACCATTATAAACATCACCCACACTGTTCCCTATGAACTGTTATAAACATCATCCACACTGTTCCCTATGAACCGTTATAAACATCACCCACACTGTTCCCTATGAACTGTTATAAACATCACCCACACTGTTCCCTATGAACCGTTATAAACATCACCCACACTGTTCCCTATGAACCATTATGAACATCACCCACACTGTTCGCTATGAACCGTTATAAACATCACCCACACTTCCCTATGAACCATTATAAACATCACCCAAACTGTTCCCTATGAACCGTTATAAACATCACCCACACTGTTCCCTATGAACCGTTATAAACATCACCCACACTGTTCCGTATGAACCTTTATAAACATCACCCACACTGTTCCCTATGAACAGTTATAAATATCACCCACACTGAGCCCTATGAACCATTATAAACATCACCCACACTTCCCTATGAACAGTTATAAACATCACCCACACTGTTCCCCTCTGAATTGGGCCACTGTGATTCTTACTTTCTTACTGTCAATCCTTATTTTACTTTTATGGTGTTCCGTCACACAGAGAACACTTTCCTACTTCCTACTTTAGGAAACACTTTCCCAAACACCTTTTACAGTGTGCAGCTGATACAATCTGCATGCTTCCATGGTCTGAGTATCATGGGAGGCAAATCCCAAACAGCAGTACTGTAGTACCCAAGCTTTGAGTTTTGGGTACGTCTAAATTTTATCATCAGAACCCACAATATCTCATTGATCAGGCTCAAATCTTGTAAAATTAATGGTGTTAAATATAGGTAAATATTACAAACCAGATGTGAGCTTGTCTCTGCTGATCTTAAGTGGCATTTAGACTAATGGAAAAGGTTAATCGTACAAAGTTAAACCTGCTTTGGGCTTTTATATCCTGCCTGCTCTGAGCACACAAAATCTTCTGACGCTCACACAATATATGTTTTTCCTCTGTCCTGTGTTTTTGTTTTTTTTTTACTCCTGTGTTCCCCTGCGACACTTCTCTAACGGACTCTAATCCTTTTTGAACATTTTTTCATTTTTTCTTGCCAATGTTCCTGAAAGGAATTACAACCATATAACCACATAAAATAAACAAGTTTTAAAAAAAACAAACAAATTCAAATATTGCACTTTCATGTAAAACAAACAGCTGCTATATAAATAAATATCTGTGTTATGGACAATTCCTGTGTGTTTGCTGAACTGTCCATCTGCTCACCCATTTTATTTTAGACATAAACAGTAAGAGAACTTTATTTCATAAATAAATAAAAACACATGTTATAAATTATGCTAGTGGATGTTTGTTTGTAGTGAGGCCTACATTGGTTGTGCAATCCACCCTTGTCACACAACCAAATCCTGCCTCTAACAAAGAATACTTGTCCGTCGGCTGTAATTCATTGGGACACACTCCCCCTGCAGGCCTCTAATGGTACTACATCCCAGAAATGAGGACCGTGCCCCGTCAGTGACCGACTTCTGTACGGCCGACCCGAAACAGCCTGACGAGCTGTAGCCAAATGTGAAGGGGAGGGGGATTTTGATCACGGACCTGGGGGGTGGGGTGAGAGATTGTGATCGCCGAACGGGGGTGGGGGGACGGATTGCGATTGCGGATGGGGGGGGGGGGGGGGGTGTGGATCGCGATTGCAATAGCAGACCGTATCGTGTTTCACTCTGTGTAGGGCTAAACTACGACATGATGTCCCAGTAAGTTGATGGCTGAGATAGTAGGCCCGTAGCCGATCTGACCCGAGGTCATAGAGCTCTACAGGCTCAAGATTGAGCCGCTCTCATGTGCTTTCCACGTGGAGTGAAATCAGTTGTCCGCTTTGTGTAATGGCGGTGGTAAGCCAGTGTTTCTGTGTATTGTATAAATATGGCGTGTTTTGATAGGTGGACAGATGGATCCCTCTGTAATCACCGTTTCCCCAGCTCCCTTCATGCCCGTGTTCCGTTGCGTTTGATTGGCTGATCGAGGAGCAGGGGTAGATTTGTGCGGTGCATTAGACTTTGCTCCATGTCCTACCCTCTCTGACAGAGTTTTACTTATTAATTTTTTTACACAATGCCAAGTGTTTCCTAAATCACCTTGCTCTTGGCTGACAGTAGTCTCCTCATACACTGCCCGGCCAAAAACAAAGTCGCACACTAATATTTCGTTGGACCGCCTTTAGCTTTGATTACGGCGCACATTTGTTGTGGCATTGTTTCGACAACCTTATGCAATGTCACAACATTTATTTCCATCCAGAGTAGCATATGTTTTTGGCTGAGATCTTGTATTGACGACGGGAGAGTCGAACCACTCCGTAAAGTGTTCTCCAGCACATCCCAAAGACTTTCAATGGGGTTAAGGTCAGGAATCTGGTGGCTAATTCATGTGTGAAAATGATTCCTCATGCTCCCTGAACCACACTCTCACAATTTGAGCCCGATGAATCTTGGCATTGTCATCCTGGCATATGCCCATTGATGGGATAACCTGGTCATTCAGTACATTCATGTACTTCGCTGACTTCATTTTATTGCTGCATAATGTTGCTGAGCCTAGACCTGACCAACTGAAGCAACCCCAGATCATAACACTGCCTCCAGAGGCTTGTACAGTGGGCACTATGCATGACGGGTGCAATGGCGACTTTTTTTTGGCCGGGCAGTGTATGTTACTGGTATACTTTATGAAATCTATTTTTGATCATGGTGAAATGATTGCCTGGATGCCTTTGAGCCTTGATTTCCTGTAATTGAAAATGAAAGTCTGACACAGTTTTGAAAACCACGTACATACTGGAGTCAAGTCCACTGTCCTAATTTCTTTGAGGTTGCGATAGGTGTAGTACCATTTTACGGCCTGTAGGTGGCACAAAAGCCATGGGAACGTGCTGCAGATGTGAATTTAAAAGGATATGGCTGAGGCTTATGTAGTCATATTTAGTATTTAAGATTATTTCTTGTCATAGATGCTTATGAATACTGAGTAATGGTGAACAAACTGTAGTCTTTAAGGACACTTTTAGTAATCTTATCTTTTGTTTAATATGTAATCCGGTTGCTCTATATCCGGGTAGTTCCAGTGTGTACATTTTAACCATGGCCTATCATGCGGTGCAGTGTATAAAGCTTAATAAAATAAATAATCCACAGAGAAGCTGACTGATGGAAGATCTTATGTAGCTGTGGACGGTGCATGCAGCTTGACTTGGGTCTGGGAGGTATCCAGATCACACCATTCAATTATTCACATAATGGCCAGAGTGGCTTGTGGATTCTGAAAATCACCAGTCATTTTCAACATTTTACCAGCCACATTGCCTTTTACAATAATAGAACACAACCTGGTTGGTTACTGGCCAAAGTGGCTGCTAGAGTAGAAATCTTACCAGCCACAAGCTAAATTTTCCCAGCATTTGGCTGGGGGATGGTGTTAATTTGGCACCCTGATCCTGATGGCTTGTCTCTCAGTAACTCGCTCGTATGTGTTTGTTGATGACAGAGTTCCTCCAGCACAAAGCCTGCCACTCCTGCCACAACCAAAGCTTCAGCCGATGATGACTTGGCCAAAGGTAAGAGCGCCTGGCTCTGTGTGTTGCATGTAAATAAAATGACATTTTTGACTGTCAAGCATAGGGAAGAAAATATACAGCAGGTTGAAGAATTCTGTCTATTTACAGCATTACTGGGGCTATGCTACAGAGCAGTCTTACTGAGTTAGCTGGATAACTGCACGGCGTAAGAGAAGCAGGATTACTGAGTTAGCTGGATGACTGCACGGCGTAAGAGAAGCAGGATTACTGAGTTAGCTGGATAACTGCACTGCATAAAACCCCGAAAAACTCTTTTTACTTCAGTCCATGTTCCAGATTTGGGAGGGTTTCGGGTTTGACTCAGTGCAGTTATCCAGCTAGCTCAGTAATCCTGCTTCTCTTACTCAGTGCAGCTATCCAGCTAACTCAGTAATCCTGCTTCTCTTACTCAGTGCAGCTATCCAGCTAGCTCAGTAATCCTGCTTCTCTTACTCAGTGCAGTTATCCAGCTAACTCAGTAATCCTGCTTCTCTTACTCAGTGCAGCTATCCAGCTAGCTCAGTAATCCTGCTTTGTGATAAACCCCCGCCCCGGACAACTCGGTGGCTAAAACTTTGAAGAAATTCTAAATTAAGTTTTGTTTTCAAAACGGCTGAAATGTATGTGCCCATCTGACCCGTTTCTCAGCCATTGCTGGGAATGTGTTCCTTCAGGCCGACGGTTCTTATTTATATATTTGCCCTATTTCAGGGCACTTCACTTCAGAGTTATTATTAGACCGTTTTTTTTTTACTGGAGCAGAGTATGTTAAGTTCTGTTACCATGGAGACAGAGAAGGAGTTCCATCTCTCCACCCACAGTGAAGCCCCGCCCCCTCAGTGTGGTCCCCTTTGTCATGTGACCCGATTGTCGCCCCGCTCCCCCCAGCCATCGAGCTGTCGCTGCAGGACCAGAAGCAGCAGGTCGAGACACGCCCCCTGACCGTCCCCTCTGACCCGCCCTACAACAACAGCAACGGCGGGAAGGACTCTCGCAAGGTGCGTGCGCTCTATGACTTTGAGGCGGCGGAGGACAACGAGCTCACCTTCAAGACCGGCGAGGTCATCATTGTGCTGGACGATAGGTAAAAAAACCGCCGTTGCCCTGGGCAACCTCCGTCACTTCTCAGGGCATCTGATGCCATTAGACAGATTAATGTGGAGAGCCATTGCTCACCTTCATTTCTGCTTGTAGATTCCTTATTCATTCTTCATCATTAAATTGTGTTTCAGCACATCTCTGACTGCGTTGCGTCACCCTCAGTAATGATGACGTTGATTACAGTCTTGGACTGGAACTGTGGGCTTTGTAATATTGATGATGTAATCCCATGTGACCCTCACAGTGACCCAAACTGGTGGAAAGGAGAGAACCACAGAGGCGTGGGCCTCTTCCCGTCCAACTTTGTCACGACCAACCTGAACGCCGACCCCGAACCAGGTGAGAGCGGCTTGCGCCCAGGGGCCGTTACCCAGCATGCTCCTGCAGGCACCCGATTGGTCCGTGGAGATTCCGCAGCAGGACACAGTGAATGAAAGCTGTTGTGTTCCCTTCCACAGCAGTGACTGTGGAGAAGTCTCCTCCGACAGAAGAGGGCCAGCATAGAAACTAAAGCAGAGCCCGAACCCGTTTATATAGACGAGGTGCGTATCACTCAACCCCCCCACCCCCTCCCCCTCCACAATCCCAACCCCCCCTCCCCCTCCACAATCCCAACCCCCCCCACCCCCTCCACGATCCCCCCACCCCCTCCACCCCCTCCACAATCCCCCCACCCCCTCCACAACCCCCCCACCCCCTTCACAATCCCAACCCCCACACCCCCTCCACAATCCCCCCACCCCCTCCACAATCCCAACCCCCCCACCCCCCTCCCCAACCCCCCCACCCCCTCCACAATCACAATCCCCCCACCCCCTCCCCAACCCCCCCACCCCCTTCACAATCCCAACCCCCCCCACCCCCTCCACAATCCCAACCCCCCCCACCCCCTCCACAATCCCAACCCCCCCCACCCCCTCCACAATCCCAACCCCCCCCTCCCCCTCCACAATCCCCCACCCCCTCCACAATCCCCACCCCCTCCACAATCCCAACCTCCCTTGTGATGGAGCTCCGCAGGTAGCCTTTGAGCCTGGATCAAAACTGGTGTAAAACAGAATAATGGTGCTACTGTATACATGACCATGTCTAATAGTGCTATGTTGGTAGATTAAACGAACCGGTCTCAACACCTAACTCTTACAATATTGAGGCTCCCACGGACACGTGTTCGTACCGTGAGCAGTCCTGAGCAGTCCCTCACCGTTGCCGAGTGACGGTGTGCGTCTGACCTAGCGCGGTTGTTGGTTCTATGGTGTCTGAGGGCCGCGTTGCCGCTCGTCCACAGGACAAGATGGACAGAACGCTGCATTTGCTCCAGAACATCGACCCAGCTGATGCCGAGCCCGATTCCGCAGAGCTTTTCCAACTGGAAGGTACGGATCACATTCCAGGTGCTCCTGTGTAGTAAGGATGTCACAGGATTGGTGTAATTTATTTAAGCATAGATGACAGGAATTAATTTTGCACCGCGAACAGGAATTCAAATGTAGCTCGTCTGCTGGTGTTTGTGCTCGTCCAGTACATGATAGTTTATCTTTTGCATTTCCTCTTTATCTCTGTCAATAAATATTTATATCACTGTATATATATATATAAATATCACTGTATGCGGCTGAAGTCTGTAATACTCATATCGGGCTGCCCTGTCTTGAGGAATTTAAGTGCTTTTTACACACAACCATCAGAGACAGTATGATATTATGCTTTATTTTATGATTTCTCAGCAACGCTGTTCCATGTGATTACACAATGTTCATTTGCGTACGTACGCATCACAACACACACAGGAGACTTGACCATTGCCTTACAAACGCAACAGAACCAGGCCACCCAAATAATCCCCCACAGAACTCGTTCTCAGAAATGCTGCACCTGCCCGTTTTACAGTGAATATAATATTACCACAGAGTTCCACTGATTATAATTAAACTGGCTTGTCCTGACTCCGCCCAGGGACAGAAAATATGAATATGCCCAGAGTTCCCGTTTCATAGTTTTCTTTCCTTTATTAAACCCATTATTCCGTGCTAGAAATGCATTGGTGACTTTAATTATAAAATAATACAATAATAGAATATACATATAAAGGGGTTTCATTTACATATCTCAATCTACCAAATCCCCTAATGAAATTGTGGCTTTACCATGACGTAATAAAACACAACATAATGACGAGAACAGGCCATTCAGCCCAACAATGCTCGCCATTTTCCTACCACTAAAGGATACCTAGTGCTCACCGTTTAACTACAAACTAGATAGAGGAGGATGGGTTCCCCCATTGAGTCTGGTTCCTTCCAAGGTTTCTTCCTAGTTACACCAGGGAGTTTTTCCTTGCCACTGTTGCCTTTGGCTTGCTCTTGTGGGGGGTTTAGGCTGGGTTTTGCATTGTGACAACTTGTTGTGAAATGCGCTATATAAATAAATATTGATTGATTGATTGATAGTATCCAGCACTGTATCAAGCCTGGCCTTAAACCCCCCCCTGACCTGGCAAGCTATTCCACACAGTGACTCCTCTCTGTGTGAAGAAGAACTTCCTGATGTCTGTGCGGAATTTACCTTTTGCTAATTTACCTATCTGTGCCCCCTCGTTCTACTAACAGAATTCAACCTGAAGAATCCTTCTATGCACACAGGTGAAACTGAGTAAAATTTAGGTGATTGAGATCCATAATTCAGCCGTGCTGAATGTTAATGTTGTCTTTCTGTTTTCAGATGCCTGTGAACAGATGAATCCAATGATCGACGAGAAGCTTGAGGAGATTGACAGGTTTGAGTCCAAGCGAACATTTTCAAATATATAACTTTTTACATAACACATTTATATAGCAGTGAATTGCTTGGGAATTCTGATATTTTTCAGTCGGATAAATGTGTTCTCTGTTGCATAACAGCAGCAGCTGATGTAATTTTCCAGCCACAGAATCCGTGTGTGTGATCCAGCCGTGTGTATGATCCAGTCCTGTGTGTGTGATCCAGCCGTGTGTATGATCCAGCCGTGTGTGTGATCCAGCCGTGTGTGTGATCCAGCCGTGTGTATGATCCAGCCGTGTGTATGATCCAGCCGTGTGTATGATCCAGTCCTGTGTGTATGATCCAGTCCTGTGTGTGTGATCCAGCCGTGTGTGTGATCCAGCCGTGTGTATGATCCAGTCCTGTGTGTGTGATCCAGCCGTGTGTATGATCCAGTCCTGTGTGTGTGATCCAGCCGTGTGTATGATCCAGTCCTGTGTGTGTGATCCAGCCGTGTGTATGATCCAGTCCTGTGTGTGTGATCCAGCCGTGTGTATGATCCAGTCCTGTGTGTGTGTGATCCAGCCGTGTGTATGATCCAGCCGTGTGTATGATCCAGCCGTGTGTATGATCCAGCCGTGTGTATGATCCAGCCGTGTGCGTACAGACATTATAGAGAGATGAACATGTGAGCCGACGGCAGGATTGCGTGTTATATAAAACAGATTACCGTCGCTCTTGTGTCGAAGTGTGCTGCGTAAGCAATACATGGCCAATTGTTTATTTTTCCTCGACACTCCTGCAAGAACGGAACGTGTTTTCAGGCATTCATTTATTAGTTCTTACAACAACCCTTATCCAGACTGACTAGCGATACGTAGTTGCAAGTAAAGCTTCACAATTTAAACGGGCCCACTGACATAACTGGGTCAGCTGAAGTGATTTACCTTGACTTGCCTCGAAAGGCAAACAGCTGTGTCCCGGGGGAACCCCTTTTTTTTTACTCCCAAACGGAGTGCCCTCCTGACCCCCTCAGCTGACCCCCTTGCCCTCCTGACCCCCTCAGCTGACCCCCCTTGCCCTCTGCCCCCCTTGCCTCCCTGTTTATCAGGAAGCACTCGGAGCTGTCTGAGCTGAACGTGAAGGTTCTGGAAGCTTTGGAGCTGTACACTCAGCTGATGAACGAGGCGCCGCATTACTCGGCCTACTCCAAACTGCCGCCCCAGGCTCACTACGCCCCCCTCCTCTCCCACGCCCGTCCCCATGCAGGTAACCTCCCCCACGCCCGTCTTCATGCAGGTAACCCTCCTCCCACGCCCGTCCCCATGCAGGTAACCCCCCCCCCCCCCTCCCCCCCACGCCCGTCCCCATGCAGGTAACCCCTCCTCTCCCACGCCCGTCCCCATGCAGGTAACCCCTCCTCTCCCACGCCCGTCCCCATGCAGGTAACCTCCCCCACGCCCGTCCTCATGCAGGTAACCCTCCTCCCACGCCCGTCCCCATGCAGGTAACCCCCCCCCCCCTCCCCCCCACGCCCGTCCCCATGCAGGTAACCCCCCTCCCCCACGCCCGTCCCCATGCAGGTAACCCCTCCTCTCCCACGCCCGTCCCCATGCAGGTAACCTCCCCCACGCCCGTCCTCATGCAGGTAACCCTCCTCCCACGCCCGTCCCCCATGCAGGTAACCCCCCCCCCCCCCTCCCCCCCCACGCCCGTCCCCATGCAGGTAACCCCCCTCCCCCACGCCCGTCCTCATGCAGGTAACCCCCACCCCCCTCCCCTTCCTAAACTCTCTCTCATTGCTAAACTCTCTCTCTCATTCCTAAACTCTCTCTCTCTCAGTCCTAAACTCTCTCTCTCATTCCTAATCTCTCTCTCAGTCCTAAACTCTCTCTCTCTCCTTCAGATGACAAGAAAGAATTCCCATTTGGGGAAGTGAAGTTAGAAACACTGCAAGACTAGTTTTTTTTTTTTTTGATGTGTCAGCTGTACCTGCGACGGCCCCTTTTCTCATGATTAATGATTTTGTGTGGCTTTTAAGGGCTGAAAGGAATTACTGCAGAGAGAGGTGCCTTTCATTGTCATGTTTGTACAATACTGAATGATTGCCTCTTTGTTTAACTCTCTGTATTTCTCAAACGGCCAGAGTTTATTGTACATTGTTTATGGAGATATAAATCAGTGATATATACTGAGCGTGAGGGCCGGCCCATTATATGATCAATCTAAGATTGTACTGATTGTACTGCCCCCCCCCCCCCCCCCCCTCCTGTCAGGGTTACATGGGCCAGCCCCAGAGCTCGGTGTATATGGCGTCAGGGGTACCCCAGGGCCCCCCCGGACCAGGGTACAGCCTGGGGCCCGAACAAGCGAGCGCCCTGTGTTCCCTCCCTCCGACGGTCAACGCACCTGCCACCAGTCAGCCAGCACAGGCCCCCTACATGAGGTATCTTACCTAACATCCTTATGGCACTACATGAGGTATCTTACCTAACATCCTTATGGCACTGCATGAGGTATCTTACCGAACATCCTTATGGCACTACATGAGGTATCTTACCGAACATCCTTATGGCACTACATGAGGTATCTTACCGAACATCCTTATGGCACTACATGAGGTATCTTACCTAACATCCTTATGGCACTACATGAGGTATCTTACCTAACATCCTTATGGCACTGCATGAGGTATCTTACCGAACATCCTTATGGCACTACATGAGGTATCTTACCTAACATCCTTATGGCACTACATGAGGTATCTTACCTAACATCCTTATGGCACTACATGAGGTATCTTACCTAACATCCTTATGGCGCTACATGAGGTATCTTACCTAACATCCTTATGGCACTACATGAGGTATCTTACATAACATCCTTATGGCACTACATGAGGTATCTTACCTAACATCCTTATGGCGCTACATGAGGTATCTTACCGAACATCCTTATGGCGCTACATGAGGTATCTTACCGAACATCCTTATGGCACTACATGAGGTATCTTACCTAACATCCTTATGGCACTACATGAGGTATCTTACCTAACATCCTTATGGCACTGCATGAGGTATCTTACCGAACATCCTTATGGCACTACATGAGGTATCTTACCGAACATCCTTATGGCACTACATGAGGTATCTTACCGAACATCCTTATGGCACTACATGAGGTATCTTACCTAACATCCTTATGGCACTACATGAGGTATCTTACCTAACATCCTTATGGCACTACATGAGGTATCTTACCTAACATCCTTATGGCGCTACATGAGGTATCTTACCTAACATCCTTATGGCACTACATGAGGTATCTTACATAACATCCTTATGGCACTACATGAGGTATCTTACCTAACATCCTTATGGCGCTACATGAGGTATCTTACCGAACATCCTTATGGCGCTACATGAGGTATCTTACCGAACATCCTTATGGCACTACATGAGGTATCTTACCTAACATCCTTATGGCACTACATGAGGTATCTTACCGAACATCCTTATGGCACTACATGAGGTATCTTACCTAACATCCTTATGGCACTACATGAGGTATCTTACCGAACATCCTTATGGCACTACATGAGGTATCTTACCGAACATCCTTATGGCACTACATGAGGTATCTTACCTAACATCCTTATGGCACTACATGAGGTATCTTACCTAACATCCTTATGGCACTACATGAGGTATCTTACCTAACATCCTTATGGCACTACATGAGGTATCTTTCCTAACATCCTTATGGCACTACATGAGGTATCTTACCTAACATCCTTATGGCACTACATGAGGTATCTTACCTAACATCCTTATGGCACTACATGAGGTATCTTACCTAACATCCTTATTGCACTACATGAGGTATCTTACCTAACATCCTTATGGCACTACATGAGGTATCTTACCTAAGATCCTTATGGCCCTACATGAGGTATCTTACCTAACATCCTTATGGCACTACATGAGGTATCTTACCTAACATCCTTATGGCACTACATGAGGTATCTTACCTAACATCCTTATGGCACTACATGAGGTATCTTACCGAACATCCTTATGGCACTACATGAGGTATCTTACCTAACATCCTTATGGCACTACATGAGGTATCTTACCTAACATCCTTATGGCACTACATGAGGTATCTTACCGAACATCCTTATGGCACTACATGAGGTATCTTACCTAACATCCTTATGGCTCTACATGAGGTATCTTACCTAACATCCTTATGGCACTACATGCACGGCTACTGCTTTGACTCAATTTTACTGTACGCTAGTGAATTTCAAACTGAGACTGTAAGTCTACGTGTCTTTGTGTTAGATGATCATTTGTGCCAGTAAAGTTCTGCTACTGTTCTTTCTTTTTTTTAAATTATATATTATGAATTATGTTTTTGTCTCTTTTGCCTGTCTGTTTACAATTAATATCCGCTGTCAGGTTTTGTTGACAAGACATGTCAAAAGCCAGTCCCTCTATCCGGAGATCATGCTAGTGTGTAGAGCTGGGGGATAATTCCATTTCAATGCAGTCAGTCCAGGAAATGACATCACGGTCACCTGAATTGAAATGAACTTGACCCCAGCCTAGCTAACGTGAGCAGATGGCTAGATGGCGCTAACTGTTCTTTCTTCAACAGCGGGGCAAATGCAGCGTACATGAGCCAAGCCCCCGGCGCCCCCCCTCCGTACCCACACCAAATGGGCGTGGCTATGGACATGTCAGCCTATCAGAACACTAACCCCAACATGACGCCAGCCTCCTCCCAGTGGCAGCGCCCGCTTACCCTGGACCTCAGCCGCAGGCGACCTATTACCAGCAGCCTCTCCTCTAATCCGGTGCAATAAAGCCGTGTCCGTGCGTATCTCTGAAAACTCTTCATACACACACAACAGCAATTTTTAGGTTGCATGGGGAGGTATCCCCCCCCCCCCCATCATGGTGTGAAAAGGATGTGCTGGTTTGGTCAGTCCAAACCGTTCACTAGTCTCTAATAGTAAGAGGTATGGTCATCTATTATTGGAGATGATAGCTGAGAAGCTCCCAGAGTGGCGTGCAGTAGTTTTAGTTGTCTGAGCTCAAGCTTTAGGAGTTGTGTGTCCTAAAGCTGTTACCCCTTGGCATCCGTTTTTGAATCTACATTATAGCAATGAGATGCAGCTGCTCTTGTGTGTGTGTGTGTGGGGATTTTCCACACTGTTCGTTGTTCGGAATGTTTTTACATGTAAGCCTACGTGTTCGCTTGCATCCTGGAACACCATGCCTATTTCTTTTCTAAGCATGGATAGCTGGCCCCGTAGCTCAGGAGCTGTTGACTCAGGTCTCGGCCTGCAAATATGTAATCATTAACAATTTCGAGTGTCAGTCAAAACGGTCGTCGTCTTCTGGAACTTGCTAGCCGGCAGGATCGGATAACTGTATGCAGGTACAGTCATCATTCTGTATTAGGGGGAAATGGTGATTGGGCAAAAATCATATGCAGATTTCAGTCCAATATAAACATGCAGTTACAGTTGCTAGACCGAATGATGCTTTTAAATCAAGAAATCAATTCCACGGTCAATACTATTCACCAAAAATTCAGATATTGAATGAAAGTATGTGTCAGATCCAGTGGCAGTTGCGGGCCAAAATAGCCAGCACACTCCTGATTTGCATTACAGACAAAATCAAACCAAAATACAATAGGAAACGCAGTTGGGTGGATTAATTTTCATTGTGTAGGGGGGCAATGGCATGTTTTTAATGATGGATCCTGAGGCTCATCATTGACATGGACACAGTGGTAGTAAATCCAGGGTTCTGCCCTGATGCCAGGGTAAGGTAATCTGTCGGTGATATTCATAAGTTGTTGTTTTTTTTTTTTTTTGACGAGCCTTTAATTTGTGTGCCAAGGCTTCAAGAATATCTTAAGCAGGCTTCTCATCAGTAACGATACGATCTATATTCTATGACAAGACCTTATGGATGGTGGAACGTTGTGCTATGGTCTGCTTGGCTATTGATGGGTTCAGTTCAATTAGGCTGGTCTGTAGGTTTGTGATTATTATCTTTTTTTTTTTTTTTTTAATGTTGCTAAAAATGAATGTCTGTCTGCTTTTCATTTGTAGGCAATCTATGAGAGAGATGGACATTGTTGGCCGTCAGTTCAGATAGCTACAGTAGAGAACGACTCTTAATATGCAAAAACTAGTTTTTCTCTGCACTGCGTGTGACAAAAAGCTGTAGTTAGGCTTTTAATTTAATATTTGTAAATTGCATCTCTTGTACTCTTGATTTGTATTTTATCTTGAATATTATTTTCTTTGTGAAGAAATGTTTGTAATAAGGTCCTTCTTTAATGGTTTTGAAATGTAAAATGTACCTTTAATTTCTCCATTTTTCTTTTGTGTCTTATCATAAATATAAGCAGAGCAAACCAGGCAACCACATAGGCTAAATGCTGACTAACAGTGGAAATGTATCGTCTTTTTTAATGTAAAAAAAACAACAACTAAATACTCATATGAGAAAGAGACATATAGCACTATTAGGCTTACAAATGCAATGGTTATAGGTATACTAGCTTTATATTATTTTGGAATTTTGGTCAGGGGAAAAAACTAGGGCCATGACCAGATTTGAGAAATTCTACCATGTTTGTTTGTGGCTGGTTGAGTTATCATGGTATACATGAGGACATTGTGTACACTTTCCTTTCTTTACCCGTCACATGAAGTCTATTGTATATTAGATGTAAGATATCTCACATTGTTGGTATTGCACCTTAACTTTATAAACATTTCTTTGCCACTGGATGCCTTGTTTTCTTTAAAAATGAAAATAAAAACAAATGAAAAATAATGAAAAATGAAATGATTTCCAGAAGCTGCTGTATATCTAGGACTATATATATAGAGGGACATTTCTATCCAGGACTGGCATATTCTCTTATAATCCATATTTTATAACATCAAGGTTCTCCTATATCTTGTGTTGTCATTGTAAAATGTTCCATTTGTAATAACCAGAAAATACTAAAAAGCCTTTAAGAATAAAAAATTACCCTGTGTTTCAAGGTCTGGCCCAGGTATGTTTGATTTAAAATATGTTTCTGGAGTCGCCCTTTTTTTAAAAGGGCACTTATGATATACAGTCAAGCCGGAAAGTCTGAACACTCCTTTCACCTTCTCCACGTTTTATTACGTTACAGACTTATACTACAATAGACTGAGTTCACTTTTTGCCTCAAACATCTACACACAATAGCCAATAATGACGAAGTGAAAACAGGTTTTTAGAAAATATGCAATTTTATTTTACTGACAAAAATAGGTTATTTAGGGGTTACATATCTGTACACACCCTTAGCCTAATACTTGGTTGCTGCACCTTTGGCAGCGATTACAGCTTCAAGGCGTCTTGGGAAAGAAGCTACGAGCTTGGCACACTTGTTTCTGGACATTTTTGCCCATTCCTCTTATATGGCATATCCTTGCAAGCTCCGTCAGGTTGGATGGGGAGCGTCGGTACACAGCCATTTTCAGCTCTTTCCACAGATGTTCAATTGGATTCAGGTCTGGGCTCTGGCTGGGCCACTCAACGACATGCACAGACTTTCTCCGAAGCCACTCCTTTGTTCTCTTGGCTGTGTGCTTCGGGTCGTTGTCATGTTGGAAGGTAAACCTTCGCCCCAGTCTGAGGTCCAGAGCGCTCTGGAGCAGGTTTTCTTCAAGGATCTCGGTGTACTTAGCTGCATTAATCTTTCCCTCTATCAGGACTAGTCGCCCCGTTCCCGCTGCTGAAAAACATCCCCACATCATGATGCTGCCACCGCCATGCTTCACTGTAGGGATGGTATTAGCCAGGTGATGAGCGGTGCCTGGTTTCCTCCAGACGTGACGCTCGGTATTCAGGCCAAAAAGTTCAATTTTGGTTTAATCAGACCAGAGAATCTTGATTGTCTAGACACAATGCCTAGACACAATCCTGTTTCTGAGGTCTGCAGATAATTCCTTTGACCCCATGGCTTGGAGTTTGCTTTGACATGCACTGTCAACTGTGGGACCTTATATAGGCAGGTGTTGGCAATCCCCAATCATGTCCAATCAATTGAATTTATCACAGGTGGACTCCAATTAAGTTGTCGAAACATCTCAAGCAGTATCCGTGGAAACAAAATGCACCTCAGCTCACTTTTGGGTGTCATATCAAAGGGTGTGCACACTTGTGTACATATGATATTTTACATTTTGATTTTTAATAAATTAGCACAAATGTCTAAAAACCTGTTTTCACTTTGTCATTATGGGCTATTTTGTGTAGAATTTTGAGACAAAAAATGAACTCAATCTATTATAGAATATGTCTGTAACGTAATAAAACGTGGAGAAGGTGAAAGGAGTGGGCAGACTTTCCGGCTTGACTGTACATACTGCTGATATGCAGTGTTGACTAACCAGTGGGCTTCTGTTGAAGGGTGCCATCTATTTTTTTTATTTTTTTTTTATTGTGCTGGTGTCTTTTATTTTTTTATTTTTTGATGCTATCGCCCCTATTTGGAATACCCAATCATGCTAATGCTAACAGCGCCCACCTTCCACTGTTGATTCGGGAGGGTGCATAGACGCACGTGCTCTCCGATGAAGCCACAACTGGCACTGGCCCCGTCCAGATTTGGTACCTGATCGTGGGGCCCATTGATGCACTAGAACAGTGACTTCACCGGACGAGCCACCCGGCAGCCTCAGCAGGCCGGTATCATGACTGGGTTTGGTTAGAAGCCCAAAGGCAAGTATGTTTGTTACCCTTATTTTCTTATCTAACTTCCTAACGTCCCTCCCTAAGCCTGTGGGTCAGTGGGTCCCCAACCCTGTTCCTGGAGATCTACCATCCTGTAGGTTTTCATTTCAACTCTATTTTAGCACACCGGATTCTACTAATTAGCAGCTCAACGAGATCTCTAGATGTTGAATGAGGTGTGCTTTGTTAGTGTTGGAGTGAAACCTACAGGACGGTAGATCTCTAGCTGTTGAATGCGGTGTGCTTTGTTAGGGTTGGAGTGAAAACCTACAGGACGATAGATCTCCAGGAACAGAGGTTGGGAACCACTGCTGTTGGCCTACCAGCCAAAGTCAGCACTGACAGTCCACATTCAGTACCAGGTCATGGGGCCCATCCACAAAGTAGGGCACTGTATGGTGTGGGTTTTACATTGTTTGAAGAATCTTGTCACAGAGAATATACATTTTTTAAAAACTACAGAACCAGTCTTTAATAGCATGAAAGGAAAATAAAGTGTCATTTTGAATCTGGACTTGTTCGGCATCCAGATAGATTAAAATGTCTCACAAGTAAAAACTTAAACTGAATAGTCATGCAGATGCGAGCCATATCAATGTGTGTATGTGTGTGTGTGCGCGTGTGTGTGTGCTTGTGTGCGCCTGCCTGTGCGTGAGATACAGAGTATGTAAAAGTGTTTTGCGCTTTCCTTTAACGAAAACCAAGCACCATATCCATGGGGAAACTAAACTAGTGTACTGTCCCTTCTGTTATTACTCAGTTACTGGCTTGTCCTGTTTAAAGGACTCATCTTGTTTCAGGTGGATATTTGGAGGTTAAGCCTGCAGCAAATCTACAGGGGGGAGAAAAGGGGGGGTGGGGTGGGGTGGGGGTGGGGGGGGTGGGGTAGGGGGGGGGGGAGTGGGGTAGGGGGGGGGGAGAAAAGGTGGAGGGGTGGGGTGGGGTGGGGTGGGGGGGAGCGGGAGAGAGACAGCTTGATGAATCATCAGTGTTTCATTGGCTGGCCTCGATTCTGCCTGATGCCGGGACAGCTTGTGTCAACAGCATCATCTCCACAGGGGATTGGTCTATTCAGAACACCTGTCTGTGACACGGCCTCCATTTTACATAGGCACAGACTTTAGACGAGCGGCATTCTCTCATCCAGGGGCTAGGAAGCTAATATGATGTCATCACTTATGAGCGTCATTGTGCAAAGGTACCCTTACCAGAACCAATGCTACGTTTAATCCACTGCCGTTCCCCTGTGACATCACCACTTCTCCCAGTTAAAAGCACGCCATAAAATCAGGATTTGGAAACCAAGATTGGCACGGCTGGAGATTTAAGGGCCAGGGGGCGACATCTGACCTCTTTGCTCATATCATTCTCATGTAACGTTGGCATTCATGCAGTGCACTGTGTCCCCTCATTACTGCTATCATGTTCTAAGATCATTAATCTGGGTAGTTTCATGGAATTCATGCATGCCAACTTGTTTAGTGATGACAAATCAAATCCTGTTTCCATATTTTGGCTTCCTGTCTGGTTTTGCCCACCTTAGTCCGCTCCCAGTCTCTGACATCAGCAAGCCCCCCTGTAGACACAGACAGTAGCTTCCGGTACAGGCTACTTTTTAATCACTCAATTTCTCCACACACTATTATAGAAAAATTAAGTTAGTCAGTTTTTACTGAGATCTGTATCCTCAAAAGAAAAAGAAAAAAGGTGGGTGATTTTCTGCTTTTTTGTGTCAGTTAAAATGCACATCATATAAGTATAATTAATGCTGCTTAATTCACATATCTGCATTTTAACTGTATAATAGTTTGGTGATTGGAACAGCCTTAGAGAAAGTTATAGGCTAGTTTGAGAACGATGTGTTTTTTTCATATTTTAAATATCTTCCATCAGCTGGTAAACCATTTCAAGCCATTTCATAATAATTATCTTTGCAGCAGTTTAACAGAAGCATAATTGTTTTGAATGCATGCCAGGTCTATCTGCTACTTAATGGCTGTTTTAATTTGGGTTATATGTTGAGCAAAATACTGGCATGTGATTTATAATAAATGAATGCCAGTACTGCGTTTACAGCTGAAAATAAAATATGTTGAGATAATGTATATCAAGAGTTTTTTATTTTTTATTTTTTTAAATCTCGAGAGTAATGCAGTAGTGAATGGGGTGTTAGGTGCGAACAGCAGGCTGTGCAACGTGCCGCCGCGCGCGCGCCGCAGCTTGCAGCCTCAGGAAATGAAACTGGTCGGAAGCGCGGAGAGGGAGAGGCATCACTCTGGAGTGTGAAACGCGGAGAGGGAGAGGCAGAGGCATCACTCTGGAGTGTGAAGTCTGAGAAAGAGACCCAAGCTGGAGCAGGCAGTCCACTACCCGCAGCACTTACAGTGGGCTGGAGCAGAGAGGCAGCCGCCCCCTTGGACCGATGAACTAGCAGAGATGTCCCGACACATCTACACTCGCCATAAGATCGGTGAAGGGCTACAAGCGCCCATCTTTCAGGTAAAGAATCGGGGATGCTCTCGTGCTGCCCTTGCAGTCTTTCCGACTCCCGCCAAAATATAGTACCCTACACAGTCAGTATGGGGTTGTATGTATGCATACATTGAGTATTGTTTAGTAGTAGCCTACGTAAATAAGTCTAGTAGCCTACAGGAACGCAAAGCGGAAAGTTCGTCGTCTTGTTATTCCATATCACAGTAGCTATAGCATTCCCGAGATAGCAAATATATAGCCTGTCGTTGTGGTTACAGGGGAAATGCGCTTTCTATCAGCTGACGTTAGCTTGTACTCCAGTGTCAACATAATGTGGGATAGCCCAGTGTGATATAGGCTATCGCTGCATGCGGAATTTATAGCAGTAGCCTACCAATGTGGGTTCAGGTCTCTCTTTAAAAAAAAAGGAAGTTCCGACTTTCATATTTACATTGCACGGAACAACATTAAGATCATAAAATCATACTAAATCTTTCCATCACTGAATCTATCAATGATCTTTATTGATTGTCTGTTGTTAATAATAGTATTATGAATTTAATAAGATCAGTTGTCAGTCAAGAAACACATTAAACATTAGGCTGTCAAAATACAATCTAATTACGTGTACTTGTTTGCATTTAATATAGTTAAGGTCGAATTATAAATGGTTCATGTTGATTGACCCTGCCAGAAATCGGATTTATGAACGGAAACTGAAAGACTGGATATGACCTAGTTAATGTGGCCTTATTTAAAACTCGTACAAGAATTAAATTTTTATGCTCAAAAATGGCATGGTTACTTTATGGGGAGTTCAGTTTACCTAAAAAAAAGAAGAAGTACATCAAGAATCGCAGCACAATTCATTTTTACAGCGCAGATGGTATTCCTGGGTTCGTACGTGCTGAGTTTGAAAGGGTATAAATCACGTATTTTTATTCCGCAAATAAACGTATACTGTTCCCTGCATGCTAAGCATTTACGAAAAAGGAAAGATTTAACATTTTTACAGCAGAACTGGCAGGAAACTGCAGTCTACGGTCCGCGATCACCCGGGAGACTGCTGCTGGCCCAGATAATGTTGTAGAGGTTCTGCTCTCCGGCTGTCTCAGAGTGATATGGTTTCACTCATGCTTTTATGTAGAGCTGTGTCTATACGTTACCATGGTGAGGTTTGAAATGTCATTGCAAGGTAACATGACCCTCAGAGTGTGGCTCACAGGTTTGGGGGGAGGTGGGGGTACGGGGGGGGGGGGGCATGTGAGCTTTGTCTCCAGGCCGGGATGGCCATGCCAGTGACAGGTGTGGCATCTGGGAGAGATATTGCCCTTGTCTGCGCATCGCTGGTTGTGATGTCACAGAGGTGACTGACACACTGGTCGTGATGTCACACAGGTGAACAGAGGGACGTATTCCCGTCGCAGTCGGCTGAAGAGGTCAGATGGCAGCACCACTTCCACCAGCTTCATCCTCCGACAGGTGAGCGAGACAGGAAGTACCCCGCAACTTCCTGTTTCTGGTCTACGGTACATTTTCCTCAGTGATCAACATCGTGACAAGACTATGAGAGCTCTTTGCTTTGTGGTTTTGGCATCCTTTTTACAAATAATAAAGCAAGGTGATATTTTTGTAGTTATTCGCACAATATTTTCATGAATATGCCTGAACACCATACTCAGCATTGTGTATGTAAGATTAATAAGTTATTATTATACATTTTCTTATTAAATATGTCAGTCCAAGTTGAGAAAACCACAAAGCACAGGGAATAAATAGCTCCTTTGGGTTATCGCACATTTTAAAAAAAGCTGGGCTTTTAAGATTAATTTTTACATGTGCCCAGATGCAAATGGTCTTACTGCATGGAAATAAGATACTGTGTAGATTCTGCAGAGAATGGTCCAATTAGGGCTCCAGGCTGCGTGTGACCCCACAAGGTTGAGTTTCATTGCACACTCAGGGATTGATTTGCTCTAATAAAAAATAAAAAAATAGTAGACTAACCTGACACACCTTATGAAACAACCAGAGGATTAGTACAATGTAAAATTTGACTGCCACTAAAGACCGAAAACAACAAATATTGTACTGAAGAATGAATTTCAAAAAAAGGCTGTGGTCACAGTAAGTTATATATAAAACAAAGAGCAGACATTTACAGAAAATGGCACATACTACTAAGAATATTGACACCCATGTTTTTCAAATTCTACCTTTTCACCCATCTCTCAGCATGAGGCCACGAGAGCTGTGTTTGATCCCATGTTTGAGATCGTTATCACATTACACCTCCCCATTCTTCCATGTTTATAAATCAATTGCTACTTAATGATGATTGACAGCAATGTTCCCACATTATCATGTGCTACATTCAGTGTAATTATTAGAACAACAGATCTATGGCAGTAACATATGTTTATTGTGTAGTGCTATATTGTCGTTTTTTGTATATGTGGGAACTTGAAGTGGCATCTGCACATAAAAAGGGAAGTTTATACAAAAATGTATAAGTAAAATGCTTTTCATAATAATTAATAAAGGCCAATAAAAAAAAAATTAAGATGGACTGAAATTAAATGAAAATGCAACATTTCTACTTTTATGGTTGAATTTAATCATGGTCAGTCTCCTGACAATGCTTGAACATGCTTGAACACGGTTGAACATGCTTGAACACGCTTGTTGTAAATTTGTCCATATGAAGGGATGCATCTTTCTGCATCAACGCCATAGGTTGGAATTATTAATTATAAAAAAAATTATAATTTTGCTCTTTGCGCAATATTTGGAAATATTTTCTTGACAGCACCCCCCGTGCCACTGTAGTGCTATTTTCTTGTGAAGGTGATTTGTATTTGACAAGTTCGGTAGAACAGTTCTTGTCAAATCCTTGAATCAAGTCCGGAGGCAAGTCAAGTGGTCAGAGTTTCTTGAGTCCAAACCCCTAACGGCCTTGAGTGCTGATTGAAAAGTTCACTTGGTTTGTAATATGTTGTCAATTTCTCTGCAACTGCCCTGAAAGTTTTGAGACTTTAGCTATTTATTGTGCTTTTTGCTGTGGTACTCTTTATTTACTGTGTTGTGCGTCTGCAGAGCCAGTATTTAGTGTACATTTTCTTATCGTACATTTTAACGTATTCTGATTTCTCAATTCGCAAACTAGTGGCTCGTTTTCATCGAGGCTTTTGCCGTGTTCTGCGATTAACGTGAGCTATGCCCCTAAAACCATGTTGCAGAACTTCCCGAGCTGTTTCAGCCACACAAATATTTGGTGAGATGACCACCTTCAGGTCCACAAATCTGGAATAGCGATTAAGATATTGCCACCTGCCCCATCTCGATTTTGCTTGGCTTTGTAAGAGCTTTATTCGTAGATCTGGTCCTTGCTACAAAATATTGCTGTTCCTTTGAAGCACTCCCTTCTGCTTGGAATTAGCTTAAAGGCCTTTTTTTAACAACTTCCGTGAGTTTGTTAACTTTTGCTCGGCCAATTGGCGCTCGCCAGAGCTACAATGTGGGCATTGGACTGCATTTGGCATTGGGCCTTTGAGTGTTTCCTGGTATGATTTCAACATGTATCTTGCATTATCCGAGACGAATGCGTTCATATTGTTGAAGTCCACCTAATTTTTTGATGCCGTCTGCAGCTGAACAGCAATGAACGGCATCTAGGAACGCCGTGTCGGGCGAGGACTGCTTCCAAATCCGATGTCATTCATTTTCCTTGCAAAACAAATAAACAAAAAACATGCAAAACATAACTGTCTGTGCTCTCTGTTGATTGGTCTGTTACCATAGACATGCTATGAGCTGATTGGCTCAGTTCCTTTAGGCTGTTGCCTATTTTCTGTATCTGCATCGGCAACCCAGAGGCATGTATTACTGCCCAAGCTGTTTTTCAGAGGGGATTGCCCCACCATGATATCTGTCTGCCGCTCAAAGCCTTTCTTGTACTCTGCTGACAGGCGATTGCCCCTTATTGGTCTCCATACAACAAGACTATACGGCAGTTGAGGGATCGGTCCTTTGACAAATGCACGTAGTCTTCTGATGAGATTTGTTTTGTCGTTGTTGTTTAACATACCGCTTACCTTGATGGGTAAACAAAAGGTTTCCATGGGAACGTGGAGCCTCATATTTTCAGGACACTTGTCTTGAGTGTTGGTTGCCAGCCATTGATCTTCTGGTGTCTTGTTCTGTCCTTTTCAGACAGATGAGCTTCACATAATAATAATAATAATATAATAATAATAATATCATCACTGTAAAACTGGACAGTTTTAAAGGACCTTCACAAATAAAAGATTTTTCTTGATGTAAAATAGCTGCAAAAATATACATTTTTAAAATAACCACGGGTCTCATATTCATTCAGAAAAACCCGGCAGAAAAAAAAAGTTTTAAGTATTACATTTTTTTTGACATTATACAAGTGTTTTGGATGAAACATGTAGCATTCAATATATTTTCAAAATATGATTTATTTTATTCTAATTGAATGTCCCTTGCAGTGTAGGTTTCAGCATAGTCGAATATATGGTTCTTATTATTAATACCAAAGACTCATGTCCCCTGCAGGGGACAGCAGAAATGAATTGCTTGGTCTTAGGAGGATATTTTAGAGAAATGTCACTATTTTAAAGAGACAAATAAAGACTTACTACAAGACATTGGATGTGAGTGGCACAGGTTCTCTTTTTTTTTAAAAAGGATACACTTCATTAATTTGCTCTCATGTATAATTAAAAACAATAATGTATCTTTAATATGTATGTGTCATTTCCAAACATGTCCCTTGTTTGGTGCAGATGGGTTTCAGTCCCATGCAGACGTCGATGCTGACACTGCTTTCCACATGACCTGCGTCTTGTTTGGTTTAAAGCAAAGCAAAGCTGTGCTCTAGTTTATTGCATTGAGTCTATTTTGTTAAATAGCTTCAAATTGAGGTCATTGAAAACATTAGGGAATTTCGTATGCGGATTGCTTCCATTTAATAGTATTTCAGGGCACTGCATGTGATTCTTTCTAGCCAACAATGGCCTTAGCCATTTTCAGGATTTAACACAGCATTCCTTTTTTTACTTTTCACACATTAATATTATTATTCTTTGACTTAACCAGCTAAGCTTTGTTGGAATATCTGAGAATATGGGTTTACCTGATTGAAGCTGTCCCCTCAAACAGTTAATATGAGATTGAACTAGTTCTGTGTGGCACGCCGTCATTAACTGCTGCTTGGAAATTAGACTGGGATCCCAGTGGGATAATGGAGAACTGGCCCCGCTGGAGTTGAAGGCTCAAAGAAATTGTGCAGCTTCTCACAAAAAAAGTCCCAGATTATGCAGCGCAAGGACACGTGAGCCGCACACGTGACACGTGTTAAAAGACCTTTTTTATGTCCCTGGGAAAAAAAACCTTGAACGACCTTCATGATTTTGTATCCCACTGCTGACACCATGAGGTGGAAAATGGTAATGGTGTCTAAAAGTCTTCCGTCTCCAAATGGGGGTAAGCCTTTCACATCATCTCTTCGTCCGTGGCAATAGATGGAGAGGTGCAATTGGGTTCTATGGGGACACAATCCCAGTATCAGCGTTGGACGTAATCTTAAACATCCACCTGTCACCACTTTGCTACCATGCTAACAGTAAAGTTTCTAAGTACGAGCCAGACCTAGTGATTGCCTCTGTGAAATTTGAAAAGGCCATAGACAAAGAGAAAAATCAAATGTGTTATCCTCTGCAGTCAATTTTAGTTGTTAAAATTGTTGATAGAAACTATTTCAGCATTTTGACAATAGTATAAAAAAATGTGACCAGTGGGATTTTTAGAAGTGTTCTTTGTTCTGGAGGACAGAAAATTATCCATTTTCCTATTGGTCAAGGATTCTGTTAGCCTGACGCTAATTTGCTTGATAAGGTAACAGAGAGACCAAAGGAAGCATTGCTCTCCATTTTGGCATTAAAGCAGCTTGATGTATTTCTCCGGTCAGTACACAAGGGCCAGTTTATCAGCACAAATACCTGCCTGACCCTTGTTGCCTTTGACTGATGCGCATGGCGATGCAGCAGCAGTTCCAAAAACTGCTGGGTATCACAAGAACAGCAGAACATTCCCGGGAGAGAGGGAGGAAAAGCAGAGATACAGCGATTCGGGAGAGGAACAGAATGTGCTTTTATTTCTGGTGGTTGGCATAACGTGCACCTGAAGTCGATCCTGCCACGTCAAGCTTTGTGTTCACTCCAAACTGATAGGGGGATGCTGACTGTGCCTCGATGCACTGTCCTTGGGGCGATATATCATTTTGGGGGGCAGCATTCCCGTCACCTTTGGACAGTGTTCCCGTCAGCTTTGGGATTAAGTCCTGCAGGTAGGCGGGGCCTGCCCTATTGGCTGCAGTGTAGGCCAGGGTCAGAACTTTGAACCTGATCCTGGCTGCAACTGGCAGCCAGTGGAGTGACCTCAGCAGGGGGGGGTACATACTGAATGAAAACTTGCACACTTTTACTTAAAAGAAAAGTGATGATTTTATTTAACGGTGCCGGTTAACATATAGACCTGTAGGTCTTTGCTCCATTGTGCAGATGAAGCACAGCTGTGTTTATCAGGCAAACGCGCAGATATCAGTGGACTGGATGTCCTGCCATGTTTTTCTTTTGTTGCTGATGTTAAAAGTTGGATGTCACGTAACTTCCTCCAGTTGAGCTTGGATGAAACCAGTTTGCTTGTTGAGTGCTGAACAACACAAATGTGTTATTGTAACTCTATTTTCTTGCATTATGTTAATCAGTGCCCCCAGAAATTCACGGTTCCGTGATCGCGGAATTTTCCGCGGAAAACTGGATGTACCACAGAAAAATTGGGGATGCCGCGTAATCATGCAGAAAAGTGATATGTACCCCAAACTTAGTTTTGTACCCCAGTTCTTACTTCCCTCTAAAACAAAACAATGGTATTACCAGTATAAAACTTCCCTTTAAACTGATCATTGGTCTCAACCGGTTTTAATTCATTTTCCTTGATGAACAAGTGTGCCAATGATCTGAGTAATCCATTGGCAGGTAAACACACGGCTTCTTTCTTCACGGTAGGGAGATTAAACGATAGATTCTGATAAACCGTATGCCCGGACACTGTGACAAGCCTATCTCGTAATGCTAACAAGCTAAAAATTGTCCCATATTAGCTAAGGTGATTGAAGGCATCTGAAATAATCTTTAACATGATTTTTGTTTATGGTTGCAGAATGTTGCAGAATTTAAATGAGGCGCTGTCTCACGGATTCAGATAGTTCAAAGATTTTTGACTGAAAAAACATTGAGGTGCGCATGAACTCGATTCTACTCATTCCTATAGTTACCAGTCAAAGCTAGAATTTGAATCTACTTCCAATGACTTTTAAAGCATCACATGATTCCGCTCTTGAATATCTTGTATGGCTGTACACCACAACTGGTCCAGTCCAAATGGCCCACCCTTCTCTTGGACAAGATTAGCATTTACACCCACACAGTCCCAGCTGAACCAATCCTGAACTATCTGGATATAGCACATTCTAAACATTGTATCTTTTTTTAAAACTATTTAGTCAAATTGGTTTGCTAGCTAACCATTATATACCACTAGCTGCATAGTTAAAATAGCGCATATAAACCTCTGTACAGTGCATGTTGCTGTATTGTACAGAATATATTTTCATTTTTGTAAAAGTAAAGCATATTTTATTATTGTGTAAACCACTGATGCATTCATTCATTTCTTCAGTATAAAAAATATTTAGTAGCCCATGCCTCTTTCTCATTGGATTAGGCCGTAGGATATGTTATTCAAAGTTTAAGAGCTACTTGCTGTATATAACCGCATGAACAAAAAAACTGAAAAGTGCTCACATTGTGTCTGATTTTTCCAATTGAAATGAATCAGGAATTAGCATCAAATTGGCAATAATGTGTCGGTTGTTTGGGCATGTAAAAAGGGTGACAGATCTGTAGGAACACTCAAAAGTACAGGTATCTTTGTAAAAAGCCATGTCAGGGACATGGAGAGTCTGTCAGAACGAGCCGCTGTTAGACCGCTGTAGTGCTCTAGTGCCTGCTCCAAGACATTACCCTCAAAATCCCAAAATCAGTAAAGGCGCTACTCTGGGCTGGGGAGATTCACAGATGCTGTAGGGGGTGAATAATGTGTCGATAAGTTTGAAATGCCACAGTCAGCAGTGCCTAAGGGACAGAGTGCATTATGGGGAGCAGCTGTGGGCTGTGTGTAAGGACTGAACCTTCCTCTCCTCCCCCTTCCCAGAATCCCCTTGGGGATGATGGCTGGGATCTGGGGAGATGTGGAGGGATAGACACTCTAAGGTATATAGAAAAAAATCCCACAGAGAGTCCTCAGGGTGCAATACAGATTTGTTGTCTGTGTTATTATTTTTTAAATAAATGTGTATAAGTAGTTAGCGTACTTCGGTGAAGCGCAGTTTGTACCATAACAGATGCAATTTTTGTTGTACTCACTAGAGGGCATTGGTTTCCCATACTTTTCACAGCATTATACAGGCATAGGGAAAGTGGCTTTGAGCTGTACGTAGCAGTGACCTCATTGCCTAAATTGAATTTGATTGGGTGAGGAATGTTTGAACCTTTCAAGCTTTGTAGCTAATTTTTTTTGTGGTCAAGTGATCGCACAAATTAAAAAGGACAGCAGATAGTGTGTGTGTGCGTGTGTGTGTGTGTGTGTGTGTGTGTGTGTGCGTGTGCGTGTGCATGTGTGTGTTTTAAACATTATTTAGACGGTGGTAAAGCAGAAAGGATCACAAGTAGAACAGGGATCACAGTGGCTGTGACAGAAACCCCTGGCAAAAGGGGTATACGTATTTGGGTCGAGAATCGCCCCAAAATGCAGAAAGCACCACGCACTTTCCACACTAATTTGTACATCAAATTAAAAGATGGCAAGCAAAAATATATAAAAATACATCAAAAACAATAATGTTTAATATCTGAAAAGCCATAAGGTTTTAGATGTTTGGGTGCTTGGCGTGTGCAATGGAAGCTGAGCTAGTCATATATATATTCAGCAATATAGTGTCAGCACCATAACAGGGAATTATATTCTGGGAAGTTTTTAAATAGTTGTATTCCCAAAAAATGTGAAAATAAGGAAATCGCCTATACTCTTATGCTAATGCAATTGCTCAGATGTTTAGTATGAAATAATGTCATTTTTCCATTTTTTGACCATAAAATATAGTTCATTACCTGATGACATTTTTGCTTGCCTTTGCCAAGTCTGCCCAATAATTTTGGAGCCCACTGTGTCCATGTGTAATATAGATATATCATGTATAGTTTTCTGTTTCGGTTTTCTGTTTCGGTTCTCCCAAGTAATACTCATAGGGCCTGATTTATTTGGAATTAGCGGGTGCAAAACCTTTTAGCACATGCGAAACCAATAACATGACAAATGATTGGTCTTGGTATTTGATTTGCACCAATCATTGGTTGTGTTATTAGTTATTGCGTGTGCTAAAAGTTTTTTCACCCGCTACAGGTCTTAGCAAATCCGGCCCTAATGTACTAAATGCTAAATTATTATAATTATTATACTATAGTATGCAGTTTTCTATTTAAATTATTATTTTTTTAAATGCATTATTCATTCTTTTTATAAAATACACTTTAAAGACAAACCACTAAACTACATTTCCAGGCTCTTAGGAAGATTTAAAGAGAAAGAACAGTACAAGGAAGTTTTATATGTAGTATTAAACAATGTTATAAGTAAGCAGAATACCTACATTTTTGTCTTTTCAATGAAGAATTTCCAAAAAATGGCTACAGCTGCAGGAAATGTCAGGTTAAAAATTTTTTTAAATAATAATTTTTGAAACAGTTTGTTACCTCTCTTGTCCCACAAATTCCATTCATAGGCAATCTAATCATGAGGCGAGGGAGAGAGAGATGGAGAGAGTTAGAGAGGGAGGGAGTTAGAGAGGGAGGGGAGGGGGGAGAGAGAGAGAGAGAGGGAGGGAGAGAAAAGGGGGAGAGAAAGGGAGGAGAGAGAGAGAGGAGGAGGGAGAGAAAGGGAGAGAGAGAGAGAGTTAGAAAGAGAGAGAGAGCTCCCATTTTATTTTTCCTCATTCACATGTGCCCCAAGCTGTGTGTGGGGGGGGGGGGGGGGGGGGGGTGAGACGGTGTGACATTTGGTGGGTATAGGTCAGGGGGAGGGCTACACGCATTCCACTGTAATCTGCTCCTGTACATTATCAGCCTTTCCAGGAAGAGTGACGAGAGAGAGTGAGAGAGAGTGAGAGAGAGAAGAGAGGAGAGAGAGAGAGAGAGAGAACCTAACGGAAGGAAAAAGAAAAAAAAGAGAAAGGGAGAGACAGAGAGGAAGAGAGGAATACAAGCGGCTAAGGCGGAGGGGGAGGGAGTAAAAAATGCTGCTTTCAAGAGCCCCCTCCTCTCTCTCCCTCTCTCCCTCTCTTCCTTCACAGTCAAGGAGAATGCTCGTCCAAGCTGACTGGAGCGTTAGCCGGCCAATCAGCGGGCCTGCCTCCTCGCTATGTCATCAAGCTCTGATTGAGGAAGGATTGGCTCTCCTGTTCTGTATTTGGAAGGCAGATAAAATGCCTGGTCTGATCTGCCTCTGGGGATAACCTCGCTGCCTTATAATGTGAATGAACAGCCAGGCTTGGGGGCAAACGCATCTGATTTACTCGCAGGCCCGGGAGGGAACCAGCGCAGGCCCGGGAGGAACCAGCGCAGGCCTCTTTCCTTTTTTTTTATTTATTTGGAGAGGTTTTTTTTTTTTGGCGGAAGAAGGGGGGGGGGGGTTGTTATTCCCCCATCCTTCCGTTTCTTTCTCCTGGTTTATTCCCGTCTTCTTTTTTTTTTCTCATTCACGGAGGGGTGCTTTTGTGGAATATCAAACCTCCATGTACGACAATTTGTACCTGCATGGATTCGAAGACTCGGAGGCGGTGAGTGTGGAGGGGGGAAACGGGGGGTGTGTGTGTGGTGTGTGTGTGTGTGTGTAGCGTTGTGCGTGTGCGAGCGGGAGGGGGGGGGGGGGTAGGCCAGCTCCGTTTTTTTTTTCCACCGGGGTGAGCGGAGCTGAGCTGAGCTACGCACGGACGGACGGACGCAGGGACGGTTGAGAGGGGAGGCAGGGAGAGAGTGGCTTGGGCTCGGGGGGGTTGGAGCGAGAGAGAGCGGGGGAAGCTCTGTGTCACCTGCCCCCCCCCCCCCCCCCCCGAACAGGCCACACGTCTCCCCCAGCTGTGGGAGGATAGCGGACAGCGGGACGCCTTTCGTTTCTAAATCACCCAATGCTCGCTGACCTGAAAGGCTTTGCTATCGTTACGTTCTCCCTCGCTCTCTGTACCCTGCTGCTTTAGTGCAGTGGAGGGGTTTTTAGCGACGGAATGCGACCGCGCCGCCTCGCCTAGGCTTGCGACTGCTTAATGTATCATTATGTAGCCCCCTTGCAACAGCGGGCTGCATCTGTGTGTTATTTAAAGGGCCGGTGTCTCTTTCCCTTTCTCCTCCACAGTCTCTCTCCTCCCCATGCTGAGCAGTGCATGTAGAAACAGGGGGGGGGGGGGGGGGTAATACGGACATGCAGATTAGCCCCCCACCGCCCCTACCCCTGCTCCCGGTTGCCTATAGCCGTGCGATCTTAGAAGCGCATTTTGC
>CM056383.1:70268030-70298118 GCA_029718625.1 Synaphobranchus kaupii
GCTCTTTGGGTTCATCACCAGAGTCTAAGCCCTGCTCTTTGGGTTCATCACCAGAGACTAAGTCCTGCTCTTTGGGTTCATCACCAGAGACTAAGTCCTGCTCTTTGGGTTCATCACCAGAGTCCTGCTCTTTGGGTTCATCACCAGAGTCCTGCTCTTTGGGTTCATCACCAGAGTCCTGCTCTTTGGGTTCATCACCAGAGTCCTGCTCTTTGGGTTCATCACCAGAGACTAAGTCCTGCTCTTTGGGTTCATCACCAGAGACTAAGTCCTTCTCTTTGGGTTCATCACCAGAGTCTAAGTACTGCTCTTTGGGTTCATCACCAGAGAGACTAAGTCCTTCTCTTTGGGTTCATCACCAGAGTCCTGCTCTTTGGGTTCATCACCAGAGTCTAAGTCCTTCTCTTTGGGTTCATCACCAGAGTCTAAGGCCTTCTCTTTAGGTTCATCACCAGAGTCCTGCTCTTTGGGTTCATCACCAAAGTCCTGCTCTTTGGGTTCATCACCAGAGACTAAGTCCTGCTCTTTGGGTTCATCACCAGAGACTAAGTCCTGCTCTTTGGGTTCATCACCAAAGTCCTGCTCTTTGGGTTCATCACCAGAGTCTAAGTCCTGCTCTTTGGGTTCATCACCAGAGACTAAGTCCTGCTCTTTGGGTTCATCACCAGAGACTAAGCCCTGCTCTTTGGGTTCATCACCAGAGACTAAGCCCTGCTCTTTGGATTCGATTTGAGGGCTTGAGAGGTAAAGGAAGGGCACACATTGGTACTGAGGGGTTCTGTTATTGCACAGAGTGGACCCTACAATGACCCTAAACAGGAGCCTTAGGATGAGTCATGCATGCTAGGGATTCACACTCACTCACACTCACACACACACACACACACACACACACACACACACACACACACACACACACACACACACACACGACACTTTGACCTTTCCTGCACTGGTCAGATCAGTTAAATACCCGCCATATAATACCAGGACAGTTTAATACAGGAAAACTCAAGAACCCCCCCCATATACACACACACACAAATACACACACACACACACACACACACACACACACACACACACACACACACACACACACACACACACTAACTTCTACCTTCAGAATGACCCAACATTAGCGATCGCTCACTATGCTTTACGACCCGCGATAAAACCCCCAGATTGGCTTCATAAATGAAACGTCCCGGGTGTTCCACGGCGGGTCATCGGTAATCTATCAGCGCCTCCCGCCATTCCCCCGTGCCCAGCAGCGTCCCCCATGGGCCCCTCCTCGGCCCCCTGCCTGCCTGCCTGTCAGCGGGGAGACGGATGGCGGTATTTCGAACCCGGGCTCTGACGGACCCTGCCCGTCGATGGGGCCGAGGAGACGCTGCCAGACCGCGCTCAGCGAGGCACTCACCGCAGATTCACCTCTCCTGCCTGATTTCACACCAACCGAGCACAATCTCCCTACAATATCATATTTACAGATATGAAGCAGAGGCTGTGGGAAAACAAAACACTGTTTATCCCATTAAAAAAAAAAAACTCGAGCCGCACAGGTGCAAAAATAAAGCGAGATTAAAATCATCTGTTTATACTAACAACCAAATCAACAGCGGGGCTGAAGTTATTTTTACATTATTTTTGTCTGGCTAGCTAATGTAAGGTTATGCATATAGAGCAGTTTTATAATAGTCATCTGTTTTTGCAGGCTTGGTTATCCGTTCCGATGCACTGCTGTAGATGATATGAATTTGCAAATGTTGAAGTTATTTTCTTTCTGTGGTGCAGAAATACTCTTTTTGGGTAAGCCCCACATCGCTCTAATCTTAATATGGCCACTGCAGCCGGTAAGCATGACAGATACATGACCTTTTAGATTTAATGAGAAAGAAGATAAAAAACTATAAAGATCTGCCTCAAAATATAACTTCAGTACTTGTGCAAACCAAATACATACGTCTCCAAAGACGACCTGTAATTCTACATCACAAAAATCTAATAATTACAAAATTATATATTTACTGGATATTATTTATTTTTATAATCACTATGACCCAGTGGGAAGCCAGTGCCAGCTGTTTGGCACTTTCAAAACCTCTCCACCACCTCTTCCTTCCTCATTATCCCTCCTAGACACGGCGCTGACATGGCAACCACACTTCCTGTCTCCCAACACCTTTGTTCTTATACTGAAAGGTGAACCTTTCAACCTCAAAAAACAAGACAGCGAGCTAGGGGTACCTTAATGATCCCCTTAAAAGGGCACCTGCACGGCTTCAGCTACCTCCATACCACAACCCTACAAACCGCCAAAAACCGGGGCCTGCTCGCATGCCGACTTAGTTTTCATCCCACGGCGCACAAATCGACTGGATCTGTTCCAAGGCAACACACGGCAATAACTCACAATCACGCCAGCTCTTCACTGCATACTTCAACCATATCAAGAGAAAACAAGTTCCCCAAGGACCAAATTTGATTAGCATCAGTTATTCAAGGGTAGGACAGGAGATTCCTGGTTTAATAGCACTTATCAGCACGCGTTCACGATAAACAGTGAATCGTGCTAATCACATCTTCATAAGAAGAGACACACGTACACGTGCACACCTGGCTGATTGATTTGAAGTGCCTAGCAACCAGCTGAAGAGGTTCTAGAGAGCGTATGAATCACACTCCATCTCCTGTATAATATCCGTCGCATAATGACTGTCTGTACGCACAGACGTCTGGGATCAATCCAACGAATCACCGCCACTTCTCACCCTAGCAAAAGTTTTTTGAAGTCTGACCTGCAGTGGAGTTTGATGTCTAATGACCACACATTGTGCTTATATAGAGTTGAGTCACCTCTCAATGACATGGCTGTGCCCCACCTTCTTCTAATTGGCTTACCTTCTCTCCCGAAGCACCTCTTAATTTCCCTCTCTTTCACAGACCAGCCATTCTGTGTTTTTAATTAATCCGATTTCGAAAAATCCCATAAGCACTTGAGAGAGAGAGGGGGGGGGGGGGGGGTACCAGAGCGGTGTGGAGCGGGCACAGAACACAGGACATTGGGGCACTGTTAAGGTCATCAAACAGAAATGACCTGTGAGTGCAGCGTTTGGGCGGGGTGAGGCGGGGGGTGAGTCACAGGCACTTTATAGCTGGTTTATGAATAATTGAGCGCGGGACCATTATTATTATTTGATTTCATAGGACGGCCGCGGGTCCAGCTTGGTGTCGGGTCGATTTGGCATCGCCTCATCGCCCCACGCTTAGAGCTCAGAAGCACAGACAGGCTGAGGGGACTGAGGGAAAAGCCCTGCTGGATTTTACCCCCCAACCCCCCCGGCCAACGATCAAAAACACCCCCCCAACCCCCAAATCCAGTCTCCCCGCAGGCCTAAAGCCGACTAGGAACACACAGGCTGTGAAGGACAGCCGTAGTGCATGTGACTGTATGCGCCAGCCTGTGGCGGAACCTTTCTCTGGGAGTATTTTGGAGGGGGGGGCAGGTTTTCCCGTTACACTCTTAAGAGCCGTGTCTAACAGCTCCCAGGGTTCCGAGGGGCTGCGGGCACCTCTGTCTCTGGATGTTTGTCAGATGGTCACCGTGTGTGTCTCGTCCCGTTTGGGGGGGGGGGGGGGCTGCGTGGCCCTGGGCGTACAGTACCACAACCCTCTCCTCTCACCTCTGCTGCAAAGCCATTATAAAGACTGACATAATCTAAATAAGAATCTGCTAAGCGCTCTTTTCACTGTGAACCCCACGGCCTTTCCAAGGTCATCACAGCCCCCCCCCCCACTCCACTCCCACCTTTTCCAAAATTATTTACATGCAGAGAAAAACTATAGGTGCTCTCCAGAATTCAGACTCGTATACACAGAAGCACGCGCACACAAAGTCACATCACATTTCCCCTGTACACCTGTACCTTAGCTTCACTGAATCTCTGCCTCTATCCTCTACCCAATACACCATACATCAGGCTCATTAGGCCTGTTTAAGAGCCCGTCTGCCTGCTTCTGTGTTTTAAAAGTTATTTACAAGCGTTATTGAAGTTACAAATAAGCATTTAATGACTGGGCATGGAAATTAGGATTCAGAATTAGTGTGAATTCCCCAGGTTAAACAACAACAACATTAATACATTTTACATTGTTTACTCGGGAGTGGAGGTTGGGGGCTTGGAAAGCCCCTTTGTAACAATTAATATATTGTCTGAGGGCATTAAAGTCTCTGCATGTTAGAAAACAGTTTGATCATGCAACCCACCCCCCTACGGCCTCAGAGAGGGTTCAGAGAGGATTAAACCACTTTCTGGAGGAGAAAAGGAGTTGGGTTAAGGGAGATTAAGTTGTTTTTCCTCTTCTTGTGCCAAAGGCATTATTTCATACAGGAATATTTAAGGAATACACTGTTGATAGATCTGTAAAGGCAGCGGTGTTTTTCGTTTGCTCTCTTTACCCAGCCGAAGCTGTACTCTTCTCAAAGGGACGTTTACTACTGTGTGTACCATTTGGTAAAATACATTCCCATCATTAAGTAAAGTAAAATGAACCACACGATCCCCACATACAGTCATCACTCCTGAACTGGTGAAGGTACAGATACTGTACAACTGGAAAAGGAAACTTCCTTTCCATGGTTATTCCTCTCTGACTTTGGAGGAATCAGTGCAATGGCTTTGGATTGCAGGTGGTTATTAATTATGACTAAAACATTGTACTCCTTACTAATCAGCACGCTTAATAAATACACTCTGCACGCACAGTCACCTGCATATCGGGTGTGAGTCTCATAAAAAAATAAATAATAATAATAATGATGATACAATTATATGATAATAACAACAATAATAAAGTTGACATTATGTGCACATTATGTGACAGTGATTATTACCAGCTGCAGTAGGTGTATTACAATATGATTATTATTAATATTACTATAAATGGTAATATAATGAGGTGCTCACAGGGGGCGTAGAACATGACGAGAGCGTGCTTCTTCTTCTTTAGTGCCTCTCTGAAGTCCTCCGCGCCCAGGTGACTGACGCTGGAGGGCTTGTCTTCCCACGACTGCTCCGGAGGGGGAGGGGCCTGTGGGCTGGGGGAGGGGCAAGCGAGACACAGCTATGATTTAACACCCTCTGCAGATCGGGGTTTTTTTTTTTTTTTTTCTTCAAAATTCTAAGTCAGTGTTCTAGAACTCCGTTTAACCAGAAGTGATTGTTACATCAGCATTAGAATGTTACATCGTAATAAACATCGGCTTTTTTAAACATCGGCTGTCTCCGCCGACTTCACAATTTCAAAAGACGTGAATTGGGCTTGAGTGAGAGAGCATAGACAGGAGGGGGGAAGAGGGAGGAGTTACAGTTGGGGGGAGGGGCGATAGATCCATTCGGTAATGCGTCAGAGGCACGTAGGCGGAGCCAGCAAGGGGAAAACCATTTTATTAAATTTTTTTAAATTAAAGGGCTAACGTTAATCTGCATCAATCAAGAAGAGGGGGAGATGGGGCGTTGACTTGCTTACGTGAAAAAAAGGGTTTCGCCTTTTTTTTCACGTCACGGATAGGGGCCTGGCTCAGACGAAACGCTGGGTTACAGCGAATGCCTGTTTTTAGGCACAAAATGCGGTGGCACGGCTTAATTACATGTTATTTATGAAATGGAGGCAAGACACTTGGCTTTATAACTCAAAATATGTGATTTAGTGCTTATTACCCCTTTAAAGGGTTAACAGGGAGAATAACTGTGTGAAATCACTCCCAGCCATGAGACTGAGATTACGCACTGAGATTACGCACTGAGATTACGCACTGAGATTACGCACTATTTAACTGGGTCAGATAGACTGCAGGGGGTGTTTTGGGTTTTGGTGACAGGAACTCAAGGACACCACACTATTTTCAAACCGTGATAATAAATAAGACTACATTTATTACAAGACAACAAGATAGTTGAATACTGTTTGCTGTATGTGACGCGGGCAGACTGTCGATAACATTAATCTGTCTATGCAGAGAAAGACCCGGCGAAGACAGAACGTCCAGGTCACAGAAGACGTTGCTCCAACGCAGCATCAGCGTTGTTATGACGTGTAATCGTGTAATTTACGCGAGCCGACCGGCCGGTTGAGATTTAATTGGGCGCGGGGGCATGTTCACCTGCTCGCTGAGCCGTGATATTGGCGTGTCTGGGGATTAATCACACCTGCGGGCCGAGGTGCTTCACAAGGTCATCGTTCAAAAGCCCCGATCGGAACGGGACACGGCGGCGTGCGCACGGGGGCTGCGGTGTCGGGACAGGGTACATCGGGGGGGGTTGGGGGGGTGTTGACCTCTGGACCCGAGAGTGGCCGTTAGAAACACACAAACAGGTTGGTTTGTGCATCGGTGGACTGTGGAGAGGAGCAGTGAGAGGGGTCTGTGGATTTCGTTAGTGTACGACCCTGACAAAGGCCTCTGTGCATCACACACCTGTGTTAACATTCGCTGTGTGAAAGCACCTGTTATTAGTGCTCTGAGCTCTGAGGGACAGAATGAACTGAGCCAGGGCTGGAGAGAGAGAGAGAGAGAGAGAGAGAGAGAGGGGGGCTGGAGAGAGAGGGGGGGTTGGGGCTGGAGGGGGGGGGGGGGGGGGGTTGGGGCTGGAGAGAGAGGGGGTGGGGCTGGGGGCACTGTGGGGGTGGTGGGGGAGTGCTAAATGGATGTTTTGGTCCATATGAACACTCCCATCTGGAGAGCTAGGAGAAACAATTCCAGCGCTTTAGGCCGGCCTATTAATATTAAAGGACTGTAAAATGGTGCTTGTACAGTGGTCTCTTTTTCCATAAAGAGAGCCCCTCTATTCTCCCCCTCCCCCCAACGCCATTCTCAAACAACGTCTCAAAAAAATAATAAATAAATTAAAAGGCATCCGAAAACGGCGGCAGTGAAAACACTCGGGGGTGAGCGCACCGGTTCCGTGCCTGTTCAATATTCATGGCCTAATGGAATCTGGGAAGCGGCGTTCCATTCCGGAGTGCTGAGGAGAGGAAGAGGAGGATGAAGAGGGGAAACAATGAAAGGCTCGCCCGCCCGAGACCGTCCGCCCCACGTAGGGCGTCTCGCGCTCTCAATTGGCTAACGTAGGGAGAGTGACGGGCCTCACCCTCATTCAATTAAACCAGGGGGGTTTTCAACCTTCTCTGAACCCCCCCGATTGCGGACTGGGGGGGGGCGGGGTGTCCAGTCGTGGAGGGGGATAGAGTCTGGGGTTTGGGGGGTGGGGAGGGTGGGGGTCCCTGGATCTGAATAGCGATCCCGACCCAGGAGCTAAACCCCATTGATCTCCAGCAGACAGACAGTCTGAGTGACAGCCGGCAGAAGCTGACGGAAGGATGCGGAGGGGGGGGGGGGGGGGGGGTCTTACTTGTGCAGCCACTCGATGATCTTGTCCTTACTCCTCAGGTGAGGTAGTGTGTACCTGTCCTCGCCCTTCTCAAAGTACTTCACTGTGGGGAAGCCCGAGATTTTGAAACGTTCCCCGACCGACTTGTGGATGGTGGTGTCCACAGCGGCCAGCACTCCGGGGCTCTGGGGGGGAGTACCGGAAAAAGAAAATTAGATGCTTTCCTCTCATTCTCTCAGTCTGTTGCCACACCTTTACCGCCTTTTCCTCTGCCGCTGCTTCACCTGACAATAAGGGAACGAGGCTGCTGTTCCATATCCGTGCATGCCAACAAAGAACCTGACCTGAAATGATTCTGCAAAAATCCATCTCTACAAATGAACATGAGGTAAAAGAGGAATTCAAATCACCCCGGTTAAAAGCATTTGGCACACAAATACAAAAATAAACAAACGGAAGACAGGTTTTTATTATATTCACAACAGCAAGGAACCCCATGGTCCTGTTATTCTTCTATTATAACTGCCTTCATTACGCAAAAGGGATCAATGTTTTCTCAGAGGGGATTCTGGGAAATGAAGTCCAGGCCTTGCGGTTTTGGAGTACACTTTATGAATGCAATAGTTCTCCTGCTGTGAGACCTTTAGCTAGAAGCATTTAGCTTCACACAGCCTTTGAAGTGGATCTCTGTGAACTACAGCCTATGGGACAATGAATGAGGTTAAGGAGGGGCCGTTCCTAAACTCCTCTCTGCCCAGTACAATTCAGCAAACAAAAATATAGTTGCAGCTGTCAGCAGAAAATTACAATTTCCCAGAAATTCCTTGGGCCATTCCGTTTGCGAACGTCAAGTGTACGGCAACGAAACCGCGTGGTTACGCAGCGATGTACACATTCAATAGCGCTTATTTTTAACTCTTATTTCACGCGCTTGTGTAAGAGGAAAGTGAAAACTCCTCGCGGGGAAAGAAAGGAGGCCGATAATAATGTCCAAAGCCTGGTGAGTGCGTACGGCCTCAATGCACAAAGAAAAATACATGAGCTCATAGTCCTCTAGGGACGGGGTGGGGGTGACTCTTAACATGCATCCATATTAGATAATGCAAGAGCGTTGCGCTGAAATAGAGCTGGGCTGGGAGCCAGAACACTGGGTCCAAGCTGAACACTACGGGGACGAGGAACGGATGAGATAATTAGAACCATGGCGGAGCCGGGCTGATTTTCACCGGCTCGTTCCCGGCTATGGAGCGCAGCCTCGCCACGATCGGGACACACCCGGCTCGTCCCAAACACTGGATGAGTATCTGGGCGCCGGTTCAGAGCGGGTTCTAAAGTTCTGGCACCAAATGATTTTTCTTTTTTATATTTGTCGTTTTGAAGAGTAACTCTGGCGAACGGCGCTGAACTCACATTTCTGTCCTTGATGAGGATCTCGGCGGCTTCGTCGTACTCGGGCTTCATCTTCTTACAGTGACCGCACCCTAAGAGAGGACAGATAGAAGGGGCGTGAGCTGACGTGGCGGGCGGCGGCTCGTCCACGCGATGATGCGCGAGACGGGAGCGTTTACGCCCCAGAAGTACGCCAATGACTCACGGGAGGGGGTCAATAATAGATGATACTTCAGCAGATTTGGTGAAATGCACAGAACAATTTTGCATTGAATTAATCTTCCCTCCCAAGCTAACGAGCAGCAACTGCAAAATACCCGTGGATTCTAGTAAAAGTCCTGTAGGGTTTCTAACCTCTCCAGCACATCTTTACTCTGTAGACTTTTTGTACTTGCATCTTATTCTTTATTCGTGCAAATAATAAATAAATAGGTTACGGCGTTCACTGTAAACTCAGATGTGCAAACATGGCTATAATTCACCACTTCCAGCTCTGTAGATTAAATAAATAAATAAATAAAATAAAAAGAAGGCCAGAGATATTGTGGTGAGTGTAGTCTTAAACCTAAAATGAAGGCCAGAGATAAGTGGTGAGTGTAGTCCAAAACCTAAAATGAAGGCCAGAGATAAGTGGTTACCGTAGTCCAAAACCTAAAATGAAGGCCAGAGATAAGTGGTGAGTGTAGTCCAAAACCTAAAATGAAGGCCGGAGATAAGTGGTGAGTGTAGTCCAAAACATAAAATGAAGGCCAGAGATAAGTGGTGAGTGTAGTCCAAAACCTAAAATGAAGGCCGGAGATAAGTGGTGAGTGTAGTCCAAAACATAAAATGAAGGCCAGAGATAAGTGGTGAGTGTAGTCCAAAACCTAAAATGAAGGCCAGAGATATGTGGTGAGAGATAAGAGGTCCCAGATGGAGTTCAGGGGGTCTCGGTTTGCACTGTTATGGGCGGAGTCAGGGTCACTATGATTCCTGGTGTAACAACTGGGGATGACAGGGGAAGCCAATCTCAGGCAATGTACATGAGCACCACCCTGAACATGACTGCCACGCTCCCCGATGACATCACTCATCACTGTTACAGCCCAGAGCTAATCTTAACGCCTGTCGTCGTGGTTGTACCCAATGTGAAAGCTCCCATTACATCGATTCACAAAAATCAGTTGAGTCTGGAGTGTCACCCGTGAAGTCCGCCATGGAGCCGCCGTGTCGGAGGGAGATTCCAAATCGCTGATGCCATGGAAGGGATGGCGGGAAGCTGTCTGGAAAATTTAATCCGGATCAATCCGGCATTCTCCTCTCAATTATGATTATAATTAAGAGGGCAATTATTCTGGCTCCATAAATAGAAGCCTATTTAGGTGTGAAGCGTCCCGAAACGTGCCCAGGCAGCCGAGCGTTTTCACCCTGGTTTCCCCGTTTACTCACACGCGCTGATCAGCACTGTGTCTGACGTACGTCTGTTCGAGGTCTGGACCCGGCACCGCGCGTATAGCGCACTCCGTTTTGACATTCCGGGTCTTCTTGGGGAGATAAAGTCGCCAGGGAGGAAGGCGGCGTCATCTTCATTACTTGTTGATCGAGACCAGATTTGGGCCTTTACCTCTGGTCCTCTTATGTGATCCGTCAGAGCGCGGGCCAGACTCGGAGAGAGAGCGGGTTCGCGGAAAATCCGAGGAATAACACTGGGAAACGGCGCTCCGAAAGTCAGCGAACGCCTCACGAACTGTGGAATGTGCGGGGTTCGAATCGCTGCCACAAAATGCCCAGAGGAACTGACAAAACCTTACTGAATACACAAGACAGACGGGTCACCTCGTGTTTCTCCAACCGGGGCACACTCTTTATGTGGATAGACATATTGTAGTTTTATTTTTAGTATGTTTAAATGTGTGGTTGCACATTTGTCACTTTCAGATGAAAACAATTGTTTCCAAAAAAAAAGAAAAAAGAAAGAAGATATTTGCATTTGAAACGATGCCCCTACAGCCATTTCCCATAGAACCTGCGGCAGCTGAATGCATAAACAAACTATAGAAATGCAATAACATATTAAATAGAAATACAAAAGTATGTAAGGAGTTCCCAATTGTTTTTCCAAACACATTCTCTCGTTTTAGCATGCATCAAGAAGCATGCAGTCTGTTTCTTTTACAGCGTTGAATTTCTGAACAATCAACTGTATGAAATTGTGTTTTTCCCCATTGTAGAAAAAACTAGATTACAAAGGGGGGGAAAGAATCACAATAAATGTTTCAAAATCACTGCTGCACCCAATCTAGCAATCCTGCACTGAATTACTTAAGACAGTTATTTGCACCAAATCACTTTTATTACTTTGTGAAAATGGCTTTAGATAAAAGAAGCTGCTGTCTTCGAGGGAAGTTTGGCGAGTAAAGTAAACGCACTCTTTCGCTCTTAAAGGAAGAGTCACACAGACGCTATATTTACACTACAGCATCATCGCCGTTCTGCTTAGACAATCAATTCCATTAATTAGGTTTTTGAGCATGTGGGGGGGGGGGGGAGGGAGCTTATTATGGGCTCCTTGCTGTAGGAGGAGAGAATAAATGGAGAGACGGGTCTCAAACGGGCTGGGGTCCAAACCCAAACAAAACCAGCCCACTGTGGGCGGAGCCGAGATTCCAGCATTGCCTGAACTGAACAGGGCCCCGTTTCCCAAAAGCATCTTACAGTTATGATCATCTTAGAGTGTTTTGTGTTTGCGCTTTATTCATTTTATGCTTTAAAATGATAAAAATTTACATAAAACATTACATAAAAAGGATAATAAAAATAGAGGGAGAAAGACCAAAAACAAAATAGCCCAAGATTATCTTTATTTAAGATCCCTTTGTGAAACGAGGCCCTGGCTGTGTCCCAATATTCTTCACTCCCCACCTCCCTTCCTCTACTCCCCCACTACCACTCCCCACCTCCCTTCCTCCACTCCCCCACTACCACTCCTCTCCTCCTTTCCTCCACTCCCCCACTACCACTCCTCTCCTCCTTTCCTCCACTCCCCCACTACCACTCCTCTCCTACCCGGAAGTATGCAAAAATGTCTGAATGTTTTGAGTACAAGTATTTGCATGTACAGTATACAATGTACCTGACATTGCGGTTTGCGTCGAGACATTAATCAATATGTAACCATTAATACGTAATTAAGATGTAATCAGTGACATTAGATTAAAACATAAAGATCCGTTTCCGGGGCACGGAGTTGAGGAGGTGGTAGTGGAGGAAGGGAGGGTGCATTTTACAACCCCCTGGCTCGTTTAGCGAACAGGACGTGAGGTTCAGCTTCCTGAGCGAGGCACGGCTGCCATAATCACACTACCTACCTTCCCTGATCTACTCAGTTCCAGTCACAACATCGTGTTCAATTAAAAATAATCGTTTCTTTCAGACATTCTGCCATGACTACGATTCCCACTTTAAAAGACCCCATACTGAGAACAGAAGTCCTGCTCATTCCACTATAATTAGCTTTCTGACCTCTGGCTGCCACTTAAGGTAAATTAATTTATAAAGTATACAGAGAGGTTGCTTACTTATAGAATATAGAAATATACTTATAGAAAAAATATCGTGGATAATTGGAGACTCAAGCTATGCCTCTGCAGGTCACTGCTGGGCAGAGGTGAGGCAATCATACAGATAGAACATGCGTTAAGGTGGCTATATAGCTATTTGACAAAGGAAACGGCTGAACTCCTTATGTCACAAAATGCCCCCAAATGGTCCATTCTATTTTTGACAGAGACAAGCTGCTGCCTCAGGGGCTCGTTAGTGCCCCGCCCCGCCCCCCAGTGCAGGAAATGGGGCCAGGGGACGAGTGAAAAGTGAGTCTAAGGTACAATGGCTGACGGTGGCGGTGTGGCTTTTCGGGTCTCAACAGACGGCCCCTACACCCGGCCGGGCGTGCCAAGCGGGGGGTAGTTTGCGCGGGCCGATCCGAGCAGGAGGTGAGGGAGGTCCCGTCTTTTCCACTACCTGTCCTGTTAAAGGAAGCTCATGGGTCGAGGGCGGGGATTAGACCCTGTGGGGGCCGGTAGTCTGGGCGGACCCCCTACTCGGGCATTGTGTTGGACGGCCTTTGTGGGCGACCAGGGAAGAGAAAAGACCCCGCAGGTGTTGGCACAGGTCCAGGCAACAGGAGAGGACAACACAATAGCGCCCAAAAAAAAAAAAAAAAAAAAAAAGGTGAAAACAAGGAAAGAAAAGAAAAAAGAAAAAAAGAAAACCTCACAGGCAAGAATGGCTTTTGTAAAAACCTCACAGTGGAGGCTTAATGGACAACGCTGTGAAAGGGGGTTTAATCTACTCCTGAACCCCCTTTATTAACCTTCTCGCCGTAATGAGGATTCCCAATTCCACAAGATCCTTTAATTATTATCCTCACGGCTGCTATACGCACTCCCGGCTGCTGCTATACGCACTCCCGGCTGCTATACGCACTCCCGGCTGCTATACGCACTCCCGGCTGCTGCTATACGCACTCCCGGCTGCTGCTATACGCACTCCCGGCTGCTGCTATACGCACTCCCGGCTGCTATACGCACTCCCGGCTGCTGCTATACGCACTCCCGGCTGCTATACGCACTCCCGGCTGCAATACGCACTCCCGGCTGCTATACGCACTCCCGGCTGCTATACGCACTCCCGGCTGCTATACGCACTCCCGGCTGCTATACGCACTCCCGGCTGCTGCTATACGCACTCCCGGCTGCTGCTATACACACTCCCGGCTGCTGCTATACGCACTCCCGGCTGCTATACGCACTCCCGGCTGCTGCTATACGCACTCCCGGCTGCTATACGCACTCCCGGCTGCTGCTATACGCACTCCCGGCTGCTATACGCACTCCCGGCTGCTATACGCACTCCCGGCTGCTATACGCACTCCCGGCTGCTGCTATACGCACTCCCGGCTGCTGCTATACGCACTCCCGGCTGCTATACGCACTCCCGGCTGCTGCTATACGCACTCCCGGCTGCTGCTATACGCACTCCCGGCTGCTATACGCACTCCCGGCTGCTATACGCACTCCCGGCTGCTATACGCACTCCCGGCTGCTATACGCACTCCCGGCTGCTATACGCACTCCCGGCTGCTGCTATACGCACTCCCGGCTGCTATACGCACTCCCGGCTGCTATACGCACTCCCGGCTGCTGCTATACGCACTCCCGGCTGCTGCTATACGCACTCCCGGCTGCTATACGCACTCCCGGCTGCTGCTATACGCACTCCCAGCTGCTGCTATACGCACTCCCGGCTGCTATACGCACTCCCGGCTGCTATACGCACTCCCGGCTGCTATACGCACTCCCGGCTGCTATACGCACTCCCGGCTGCTATACGCACTCCCGGCTGCTATACGCACTCCCGGCTGCTATACACACTCCCGGCTGCTGCTATACGCACTTAACATGTAGATGAAGGACTCATCTGCAGAGCTTAACCGTGACTCCGGGGGTTTGTATAAGAACACGAGGACACGCAATGACACAAACTGGCCATTCACTCCATGCTGGCTCACCATTTACCTACAAACCAGAGATAAACCAGCACTGCATCAGGCCTGGATTTGCACTGCATCAGGCCTGGATTTGAACCCCCTGTGTTGGCAGGGTTGTCAGAGGATTCCCTACATAATTGATGCCGCATGAGGACTCTGATGATTCAGAAGTCATATTACTAATCATCTTGCTCACTGCTACCAGATTCGTACGTATTCTCTACATTAATTAGGTGCCTGGGTGAAGACTGGTAAGACGGACATGTTTTATTTGTCTATCACCACTACTGCTAAATGTACATGTAAACGCCTTGCATGAGTAATATTCCACATGTAAGAATATAGAGGGGCATGTTCCTTACAACCCCCACTACATAACTGCCCCCACTACACAACTGCCCCCACTACACAACTGCCCCCACTATACAACTGCCTCCATTACACAACTGCCAACATTACACAACTGCCCCACTACACAACTGTCTCCACTACATAACTGTCTCCACTACATAAATGCCCCCACTACACAACTGCCTCCACTACATAACTGCCACACTACACAACTGCCTCCACTACACAACTGCCTCCACTACACAACTGCCTCCACTACACAACTGCCTCCACTACATAACTGCCCCCACTACACAACTGCCCCCACTACACAACTGCCCCACTACACAACTGCCCCACTACAAAACTGCCTCCACTACATAACTGCCTCCACTACATAACTGCCTCCACTACACAACTGCCCCTACTACACAACTGCCTCCACTACACAACCGCCCCTACTACATAACTGCCCCCCCCCCCCCCCCCCAAAAAAAAAGCTCAAGTATATTTCCTGTTTGTTGTCCCCCCGAAAGTTGAAATGAGCTCTACGTCCTTGTTCCTGGTATGTTCGTGTGACATTGTGAGGTGTGTAATTGTGAGTCGAGGGGTCTGTGATGCGGTGTTGAGTGTATGTGGAGAGGAACTCACAGGGAGCGTAGAACATGACCAGGGCGGACGGGTGCTCCTCCAGGAAACGGTCAAAGGTGTCATCCGTCAGGTGGAAGACGGCAGAGTCGCTCTCGGACCAGGGCACCTCCGGGGTTTTTGGTTGGGGGGCTTGGGGGCTGTGGAGGGGGGTGGGGCAGAGAGAGAGAGAGAGAGAGAGAGAGAGAGGGAGAGAAATATAAACGGATAAGACACAGGGGTAATGAGGGAGAGGGGTAGAGGAAGTGAGAGATTGAGAGAGTTTCAGAGAACATACACGCAGGTGGCCAAGACACAAAGGCCATGACGTGTCCCTAATCAGGGCAAAAGGGCCCCAAAACTGGATGTTGCTGTTCATCACATCTGCACGCCGAGCATCTGTGACCCCGCCCGTATGACTCTCCTTCCGGCGCCGGGGCCAAGTCTGAGCCGTGCCGCTGCTCACCAACCAGCGCACATCTGCAGTCATGCGTCTCACAGCTAAATGGGACGATCTCCAATGTTTTAGTCAATGCACAGGAGAGGCAGTGGGCAGTAACGGCTCCTGGTTTTTATTAATTCAAGGGACTCTCTCACATTTGCGCTAAAGTGGCTTTTCACACATTCCATCGGGGGCTCCTGCGAAACCCAAGTAAACTGAAGCCATTCGATTTCCAGCTCTTCTCTTCGAGCTAAGACACTCTGTGCAGGACATACGACAGTCCCCATTTCTCGGTCTCTCTACAAAAGAGACCATGAAGTGACTCCCACAGGTTACTTTTCTGCAATGCTGATGTATTGGCTCTGCTAAAATACAAAGCCTTGTGAAAAAAGTAATAGATTGATTTAACCAAACCAAATTAATGTCTCCTGCCTCAAATTAGAGCTCCATCAGATGCCTGAATGGCACCAGTGTGGCCCCAGAGGGCCAAACACTAGCAGCCCTTTTAGTTACCTTAAACAAACCTTATGAAAAGGCAAGGCAGGAAACTGCCTGGGGCCCCGAACATTGGGTGGACCCCAAGGGCTGAATTTTACGAGTTTTGGGTGGGACAGTGTTACGACCCTATGCCGCCCCATGAGTGCGCCCCTTTAAATCCTTTGTATGCTAACGAGTTTCCTTCGACTCACCTGAGTCTTGATTGGAAAATGGCGACACCAGTTGTGGATTTGCCTGAGGGCATGTATTCGCAGTGTTCTCTACTCGAGGTTGGTTAATTTACTTTCGGTTTGTTTAACTTCATGCATGCTGCCGTGCTGAAGCTTATTTTTAAAGTAGCATTGTGGTGCTTGTTTCAGGTTGTAGCCTATGCAGCGCTTACTACATTTTGTAGTTTGTCATAGTTGCCGAGCTGTGGGGGGTGGGGGGGGGGCATTTTGCTGGTTGAATTTCCGCGTGATTCCCTGCTTTAAAGGCCGGTTCTGACACTGATTTGTGCGAGCATATTTTCGTATGCCGCTTTATTATGCAAATGTGTTGACGTACTACTCATTTCCAAGGGGGAACGTTTTGATGGAAAGCTGCCTGTGAGGTTGTGGCTACTTTTCTGTGTTGCAGTTCGTCTTGTGGTACTTTTGTCTCATGTGCTTTTGTGTGGTCTGGTTGTGATACCTGGAAGTATTGTGTAAACACGAAGACTCGCAAGACAACCGAGGAGGTCCAGAGTAAAGGACATTGGAGGCACATTTAACCGGGGTTTTGTTTTGGAGAACTTTTCTTCGTTCTCGTGTGTATAACTTTTGTGATGTTCTCGTTTTGGGGAGGTTGGATACCGGGTTCCAACGCTTCCTGTTTTGAAACCGCCGGCCGTCGTGTCTCACCATCCAAGCTTGTTTGTCTGGTTTCTAGTTTTCCCATACTTCTACCAGAACCCTTTTCCCCTTGTTCGATGTCTATTGTGATATTTTAATAAAGTATTTGTGTTATGTTGCGGCTCTTCGAGCCGGGGTCGTAACAGACAGTCAGGGCCCTGTGCAATTTTCTGGCTAGCCGCACCACGGGCCTAAAATGCATAATGCAGTTTTTTTTTTATTATTGTTGAGAGCACCAGGCATAAATAGTAGCTCTGCACTAAGCGTCTGTGACTGGCCCTGTGGACCGTACAAGGTCTATGACAGGGGTCAGCGGTGCAGCTGGAGCTTCCTGCAGGACCGGATTGTTTCACTGTTGCTCGACACTCTCCGCGGAGGAGAAACGGCTCGTTATCGCGGCATTAAGAGCCACTTGCACCTTTTTTTTTTTGTGTGTTGGAATCGTTTCCCCCGAGTTTCCTCCCGTCTCCGTTTCCTGCTGCCCTTAAGACCCCTTCTCACAATGGCGCTAAGCTGGCCCAGACTAACAATGAGGCATTGTGGGTAGTCTTGGCAGCTTGCCAGCTGCTCAGACTTCTGGCACTCGGAACGTCGGTGTCGGGGCAGACTAGCGTTCATGGGTGGGGGGGGGGGGGGTTTCCAAACACCCACCTCACTCATCAGCAGGTAAGGGAGGGAACAGAGAACACACCTGAGTAATCACTTAATATCCTGTCAAACGTTCCCTTTGCACGCCTTCAGGCAGGAGCAGATAGAGATAAAAGCCTGAATTTGAAGACAATCCGTTTTATTAGCAGATTCTAGGTCAGGTCAATAATGGCCACACAGGTTTGTTTGGATTCCTGTACTTAATTACAGCGAGTGGAGTAAAAGCGCTGGTAATCTCCGCACATCTGACACGAGAATAGAGGATAGCGACTGAACAGTGCCGAGAGACGGTCCTGTAGCCTGCGTGTAGCTCTGCTTGTTTTGAGTAGCGTGTGTGTGTGTTGCGCACCCGCACTGTTAATCACTGGTAATCTTCATATCTGCAGCTGAGCCCTAAAGCCGGCTTAGTTAAAACGGCCTTTTTGAACTCCAGGAAAAGGCCTATGCCCTAGACTCCTGGGAACACTAACACAGGATTAAGTTTTCCCTCCCTGAGAAAGTGAGGTTCCCCGGAATGAGCGACACATTCCCTTTCATCCTGAGGGGGGGGTGCTAATCTCAGAGAGGGGTGGTGGGAGGGGTTTTACTCACTTCTTCATCCACTCGATGATATCCTGGGCTGTGGCTCCGTAATTCTCATAATGGTGCAGGAACTTCCCCTTCCTGACAACGAGAAGGAGGACACGGAATTTATTCACTGCATTAGCAACCAGCTTTTCCAGAGGAGAGTGTGTGTGTGTCATGGAGAATTATGTGCTCACATTTCACACAGATCCATCTCTTAAGTTTAAAAAAATAAATAAATAAAACAAGTTAATGGAAAAAAAAACAAAAAAAAAAAACACTTGAGAAATGAAGTTAAGTGTTTCAAGTTTGAAGTGTTTTTGCAGATTAAATACGATTGGCTGAAATATGATACGTGAAACGTGACAGGATGATGTGTGGTGGCGGCAGCCAAGCCCATTTATGTAGGTCCTGTAGATGTTATTTTATTTGGATGAGTTTGCCAGTCCACGCACCCATCGAGTCCCATTCATTTTCACCATTTTTTGGGGAATCAGTGTTAGCTTGGTAGCATTCTGGCTAACATTTCCGTTTTTAACGTTCCATCAATCAACACCGACTGTCAATGTCTGCTACATAGAACGGTGGCTGGAATTACCCAACCAAGATGCTTTTCTGCCTCTGCATGAGAGTAGCTAGTGATCTATATTATATATCCAAGGACTAACTACCCAATTTAAAACCTTCTGTATAAATGTAGGCATCAGATCTGAGTTTACCTCAGACACCCTGTAAAACATCACTCATTTTGCATTGCTGTTACAGTATAAAAATGGTGGAAATTCCAGACAAAAAAACGTTTCAGTGACCGTAAGAGTTTACAAACCAAAATCGCTGGGGAATTCAAAGAAGAGTGGCACAGCAATCTTCCTGGACCGATGTCATACATGTACACACACACGAGCTCACAAACAAACACACACACATCACACACGTCAAACACATCACACACATCACTGCTTGACCTCTGTAAGCAGTACATGGCAGGGTCCATAGGCCAGAAGCACTACAGCAGTAAGACCATCATGTCTGACAGGAGTAATTGTTCGGCCGTAAATCAGCGCCCAAAGACAGGGCCGCAGTCTCTGTGTAAAAGCACAGCCAACCCCAATGAGGGGAAACCGTGCGCTTTTCCTCCGCTTAAAATCAACTGCAAGATGGATACACAAATTTCTACTGACACAGGGAGGAAATGGAACATAAACAACGTCTCCGAGCAAATACAGTCCTCTCCGAGCCAAATTAAACCAGCGCCTTTTAAACCAGCGCCGGCCACTAAGCTAATTAACTTATTTCATGATGGACAGCCAATATTTGTCAACCTCGTTTAATTAAGCAGATATTCAGACAACAAAAGGCCCGGCATTGGATACCACCTTTTATCCTTCCTGCTTTCAATTATAAAGGAGTATTAAATGATGCATAGCCAGACGCAGGCACCTGAAGTCAAAGTGCACCTTTCCAAACGGCGTGTACCGGAGTGGTGTGCACACGCAAGCCCTTCTCCTCTAATGGTTTCCTTTATCCACTCCCATCTCACGCCGCAGACTGAAATTAATCTCGCTGGCGAAGAATGCGGCAAGGACTCGACACAGAAGCCTGGAACGCTGTAATTTGTAACTGTCACTGATCTGAGAGTATTGGAGAGGAATATTGTGGTAGTATTGTGTGAGGAAAACGGAGGGATATCAAACAGTTCAGACTTCATCTCACGCGTCTGTAAAACGCTCAGTTTAACCTCCCTTCAGAGGCAGAGGGCCCGACAGGTTCCGTTTACCTGTCCTGGGACAGTTCTGATTTTAACTCCTGCTCGAGTGATCTTCAGCAACTGTGCCACCACTGCAACTTAAACCAGCCACAACTAGAACCAAGAATCACAACAAGTACATCAGGCAGCCGGTTCCTGTTCATGTGTCCATTACACTTCCTTTCTCTGTTCAGCTCCTCCCATTGGCTGATCAAGGGAGACTGACAGGCAGCAAACATCATTAAAAAAACTGTTTGTTTTTTTAAAACGGAATGTACATGTACATTCTTCTGTCGTATCAACAACTATTGATACATCTATTTTCTGTACTGAGACTTGCTGTCAAGAATACAAGTTTCTAACGTTCATAAAATAGCTATTCAACAAAGGTCGAGGCAGTTTTTGAGGGTCATTACGCCAAAGTACCGACAGGCCTCAGTCTAGGCCCCTAGGCCAGCGCTTATGGGCTTCACTCGCCCAAGAGGTGAAATGAGGGTTTTTCTGTACTGGCTAAATGGAATACTATCTTAAGTAGCTATTTATTTCCGGTAAGCCAGCGTATGCAAGAAGCAACAAAAGTGCTTACTCACCGCTAAGGTGAGCTGAGGTTAACCACTACTGGGAGCCTGACGCTGTTCCCATCTATGGCAATCGATAGCAAACTTTCAAGAAAAGAGCAATTTTAAGATTCTTGCAAGGTACAAACACATATATAAAGTCAGAATTATCGGCATCCTACAAGGACACACGAAGACGACGGCAGTGAAAAAAATAACACCATCACTGAGATATTTAGTCATTTTCCCACGTGAAAAATATTGTACTTTATTAAAAAATTAAACAGAATCACCGAAAATAGCACTTTTTTCCAAAATATACATGTTTTTTCAAAACGTTTCACAAATACAGTACGTTCAATAAATCAAACACAAGAGTTTTTTGTTATAATTTTAGAAAAAATATCAAAGAAAAGATACCTAGAAAGAACCATTTGCATCTTTTTGCTGGTTGTCCACCAACTTTTAAAAGAAATGTAATACTTTTGTTGTTTATTAGCGATGTTACAAATCCATCCACAACCCCGGTTCTTGTTAGCTACCAGCAGCTTTGCTATCATAATACAGTAGCACATCTCCGCATTGTGATTTACACACAAGCCTGACAGAAGAAATGGTGAAAAATATCCAGAACCAGAACTTCAAGGTCTCGCACAGCTACTCTCTTTTCCCCAAGCAAAATGTGTCAGTAAAATACTGTCTAATAAATTCTACTAATAAATAAACTTACAATTACAAGTGCTTCTTGATTTATATCTGTAAACATAGTCTATCTATTTAAGCTGCACTGAAATTCAGGGTGTATACATACCAAAAGCTGAGTAAGTAAAACATTTCTCAGAAAAGAGAAAAAATCAGCCAGGAAGCTTCTGTGCAGCGCGTATGAGTGTGAGCACGCTTCCGTACAGCGCGTATGAGTGTGAGCGCGCTTCCGTACAGCGCGTATGAGTGTGAGCACGCTTCCGTACAGCGCGTATGAGTGTGAGCACGCTTCTGTGCAGCGCGTATGAGTGTGAGCACGCTTCCGTACAGCGCGTATGAGTGTGAGCACGCTTCCGTACTGCGCGTATGAGTGTGAGCACGCTTCCGTACAGCGCGTATGAGTGTGAGCACGCTTCCGTACAGCGCGTATGAGCACGCTTCTGTGCAGCGCGTATGAGTGTGAGCACGCTTCCGTACAGCGCGTATGAGTGTGAGCACGCTTCCGTACAGCGCATATGAGTGTGAGCGCGCTTCCGTACAGCGCGTATGAGTGTGAGCACGCTTCCGTACAGCGCGTATGAGTGTGAGCGCGCTTCCGTACAGCGCGTATGAGTGTGAGCACGCTTCCGTACAGCGCGTATGAGTGTGAGCACGCTTCCGTACAGCGCGTATGAGTGTGAGCACGCTTCCGTACAGCGCGTATGAGTGTGAGCACGCTTCCGTACAGCGCGTATGAGTGTGAGCACGCTTCCGTACAGCGCGTATGAGTGTGAGCACGCTTCCGTACAGCGCGTATGAGTGTGAGCACGCTTCCGTACAGCGCGTATGAGTGTGAGCACGCTTCCGTACAGCGCGTATGAGTGTGAGCACGCTTCCGTACAGCGCGTATGAGTGTGAGCACGCTTCCGTGCAGCGCGTATGAGTGTGAGCACGCTTCCGTACAGCGCGTATGAGTGTGAGCACGCTTCCGTGCAGCGCGTATGAGTGTGAGCACGCTTCCGTACAGCGCGTATGAGTGTGAGCACGCTTCCGTACAGCGCGTATGAGTGTGAGCACGCTTCCGTGCAGCGCGTATGAGTGTGAGCACGCTTCCGTACAGCGCGTATGAGTGTGAGCACGCTTCCGTACAGCGCGTATGAGTGTGAGCACGCTTCCGTACAGCGCGTATGAGTGTGAGCACGCTTCCGTACAGCGCGTATGAGTGTGAGCACGCTTCCGTACAGCGCGTATGAGTGTGAGCACGCTTCCGTACAGCGCGTATGAGTGTGAGCACGCTTCCGTACAGCGCGTATGAGTGTGAGCACGCTTCCATACAGCGCGTATGAGTGTGAGCACGCTTCCGTACAGCGCGTATGAGTGTGAGCACGCTTCTGTGCAGCGCGTATGAGTGTGAGCACGCTCCTGTGCAGTGCGTATAAGTGTGTACGTTGGAGCGCGATGGCGCTGTTTATCTTAAATCGGGTGACATTTCTGTAGCCGCTGACGCTGCTAACGGTCATTAACCTGCCCGGGCAACTCGTCCTCAAGGTGACTGCTGATGTCTCAGAAAAGCGATTCGCCCAACTCCTGCAGCTGGACGCCGTGTAATTAGCGCTCTCCTAATTAAAAACCTGAGTGAAATAAAAGAACGCTTAGCAGCGAGGGGGGAGGAAGCTAAAGGAGATTGGACCCGCTGAAGCTCTGGGACACGCTGGAGGGCACAGGAAGTGCAACGTTATCCATTTTAGAGACGCCTTATACAGCCGTACCTGCGCGCGATGATCACCTCTGCTCAGCGTTACGGAGAAAGGCTACTTCGCTCGGTGGGAGATCGGCGGCTATGTATCTGTCGGGGCAGATTGATCGATAGGAGTGGACAGGGCTCACCTAGCCGGGCAAAAACGGTTCTCTGGTCAGAACAGCCCGCTTCAGAGTGAATTGAAAGGTTCTCTGGTTCAGAACAGCCCGCTTCAGAGAAAAGGGTTTACAGCCTTAACTGGTTTGAGGGAGGGGAGGGGGGGGCCCGTTTCATTTAAGAAAAATAAATTGGAACGTTTCCACGGTCGCGCTGAAGAGAAAGCAGACAGGAAATGACCAGAAGGAGAACATCTCCCCCCTACCCCCACCCCCACTCAAATCCCCCTCTTTCACAGATATGAAATATTAATGTGTGTGTGGGAGAGGAAGGGGGAGGGTGAGACTCACTCAAAGTAGCAGAAGGTTGGGTAGCCCTTGACATTGTACTCCTGCTTGTGTGTGTGTCTGTGTGCGCGTGTGTGTGTCTGTGTGCGCGTGTGCGCATGTGTGTGCGTGTGTGTATTGAGGGAGACTCACTCAAAGTAGCAGAAGGTTGGGTAGCCCTTGACATTGTACTCCTGCTTGTGTGTGTGTCTGTGTGTCTGTGTGCGCGTGTGTGTCTGTGTGTGCGTGTGTGTGTGTGTGCATGTGTGCGTGTGTGTATTGAGGGAGACTCACTCAAAGTAGCAGAAGGTTGGGTAGCCCTTGACATTGTACTCCTGCTTGTGTGTGTGTCTGTGTGTGTGTGTGTCTGTGTGCGCGTGTGTGTGTCTGTGTGTGCGCGTGTGTGTGTGTGTGTGTGTGTGTGTGTGTGTGTGTGTGTGTGTGTGTGTGTGTGCATGTGTGCATGTGTGCGTGTGTGTATTGAGGGAGACTCACTCAAAGTAGCAGAAGGTTGGGTAGCCCTGGACGTCGTACTCTTGCTTGAGTCCATCAAATTCGGCCGGGTGCACGTTCATCCCTGCGAGAACCTGGGACGGAGAAAATATAATAAATTATCATCAGACAGACGACAACAAAGATTATAATTAACGTCCTGACAGACGACTGGCCATCATTGCCAAAGACATTCTGAACACTGTCCTCTGCTGTAGGGAGTCTGAATATCAATGGCTTGGCCAGTTGTTTTTGCGAACTCTGTCGATGGGCACGCTGGTCCCGAGAAGGCTGTGCATCACTGTAGCAGAGTGAAGGATTCTGGGACGCCCGCTTGGAATAATGTCCCATCATGCCACTCTGAATCGCTAAAAATTACAGGTCACATGTGGCCAAACTGCACATGTTGGACACTCTACGTATGTGTATGGTGTTTACTCTGAGCATCAACACCTGAAAAGGTGCGGTTTGATGGCTTCTGCTCACCTTTTGCGCCCCCTAATGGTGATATGTTGCAACTGTAGGAGCAGCCCAGTCAGTCTAGTATTTCAGGCTTTCTGGCGCGGCGTCTTTCCGTAGAAAATGTAAATGCGTGAAACGGCACGGGTTCTCTGGTAAATATGTACACTTCAGAGCACTAAAAACCACTTGAATATTACCGATATAAAACTTTAGTGTTGTCTGGCACAGGTTTGCATTGGCAGCCCTTAGAAACTCACGGTTAAAGGCTCCAGTGACACTGTAACTCTTACACACTTAAACGTGGCCATAAAGGGGAAAAGGCACATTGAGGCCCAGGGGCACAGAACAGCCCACGCAGCACTGAGAGGCACTAAGGGAAAGGGAGACGGACCAGGACTGCTGCAGCAGTAGATAACAACATGAAAGGGGAACTCTGAAGGCATTCCTGAATCCCTGCATTCCCGTGGAAAAAGCAATCATCCAACAGAGGAGGGGCAGTATGCAATCATCCAACAGAGGAGGGGCAGTATGCAATCATCCAACAGAGGAGGGGCAGTATGCAATCATCCAACAGAGGAGGGGCAGTATGAATGGCTTTTTCAGGAGCGGCGAGTTCACTGTGGAGGAAACGGTGCATTGTGGAGCAGGGGCTGGACGAGGGGGGGGGGGGGGGGGGGGTACCCCTGGATCTCGTCTAATCCAGTAAACCTGCGGGGGTGCTCTGACAGAGGTCAGCTGTCTCAGGTGAGGCCTCTGCATGTTGGGGAGAAAGGCCTCGGTCTTATAGACGAGCATTCTGTGGCGTCTCACACACACGCACACACACACTCCTCCACCAATGCCCGCATTCATCCCGCTGGTACCACGCTCTTCTTCATTGATGAAAGGCATTTGACTATCGATCAGAGAAACTCTGTATAACACACCAGGCCCAGCAGCAGAGAGGGAGGGAGGATCCTGGATGAGCGCAGACGTGAGCGGTGGAGGATTTTCCATTTCACGCTGATCCCAACACCCCCCACCCCCCCCCCCCCCGCTGCGAAAATGTGCGGCGAAACCCCTCAGTTTATTGGCGTAAATCCCTTTAAATCCCCCGGTCCTATCCTATCAAGCGCTCACACGCACAGGTGTGATAATGAAAAACTGACGCCGGGAAACCCCCCAACCCCCCCCCCCCCCCCCCCCCCCATCCCCCGGTCAGGAGGGAAATCTCACCGGGACGAGCTCGCGATGCGCACAGCCGCTGCATTATGCAAATCCCCAAACGAGCGGCGTGTCTGTTCCGCACACGCGTGATCCTCGTGTCTGTTCCGCACACGCGTGATCGTGTCTGTTCCGCACACGCGTGATCCTCGCGTCGCTGCCAGTGTCATCTGGAGCCTCAGCGAGTCTGAGCCCAAATCCACTTCATATCGCTTCAAACCTGAAGGCCGCTCCTCACATTCTTTGCTACTTAGGGGAGGAAAAATAATGCAAACATTTCTAGATGTTTGTTGGCAGCTATGTTGAGCTCTCTGTTTTTGTTTTTTTTACTATTAGCCCAATAATGTTTGTGCCTCTCGTTTTTAAGAGAGTTTGTGCCTGAGACTGTTTCTCATCTGCATCTTTACTGGGCCGTTCCTCCAGGTCCTGAGACTTTGCTTTGATTTCAGAAACAGAAACACGTCCGCTGTTCAATTTGCAGCCTTCTAGAGAACAAACAGCACAGCGGAAGATGTGGAATTCCTCATGTGGCTGTCTGTGTGTGTGTGTGTGTGTGTGTGTGTGTGTGTGTGTGTGTGTGTGTGTGTGTGTGAGTGTGTGTGTGTGTGTGTGTGTGTGTGTGTGTGTGTGTGTGTGTGTGTGAGTGTATGTACGTGTGTGTGTGTGTGTGTGTGTGTGTATGCATGTACGCATGTGTGTGCGTACGTATGTGTCTATGTGTGTGCCTGGGTGTGTTGCGTGTACATAATGTATACGTATGTGTGTGTGTGTGTGTGTGTGTGTGTGTGTGTGTGTGTGTGTGTGTGTGTGTGTGTATGTGTGTACGTATGTATCTGTGTGTGTGTGTGTGTGTATGTGTGTACGTATGTATCTGTGTGTGTGTATGTGAGTATGTGTCTGTGTGTGCGTGTGTACATAATGTGTACGTAATATGTGTGTGTGTGCGCGCGTGTGTGTGTGTACATAATGTATACGTATGTGTCTGTGTGTGTGTATGTGTGTACGTATGTATCTGTGTGTGTGTATGTGAGTACATAATGTGTACGTAATATGTGTGTGTGTGTGCGTGAGGAGGACAGGACAGTCCAGTCACACCATGTGAGCATTACAATTCTAGTGCAAACACTCTAAAGCCAGCGGGTACTAGCACAAGCACTCAATTTAATACCACTGCATTTTGACCAAAAATTCAAATGTGTTTCACATCGTGTGGAGAAAGGGAGGAATGGAGAAACCGAGGGAACGCTTATTTACTTATTCTCAGGTGTTTACATTTCACCCAATTATATTACCTGCCATCTGTGATGTCATTTGACCGTAAATTGTTTTTGTGCTTGTATAAGCCGTTTGGAGCACTAGTGTACAAGCGCATTCATTTGCTCATTTCCCCCTATGGGGCGTCTGCAAAAGGCCACAAAGCCAGGACCTGTAATGCGCTATAATATACACCCCCCCCACCGCCCCACCCCACCCCACCTCTGAAACAGGAAGCAAAGGAGCCGCCACAGCAGGGATCTCACTTACGTATTTACCCTTCATTTCTGTTGCCGCTTGCTGGAAAATAGGCTGCATTCTCTTACAAACGCCACACCCTGGAGAGAGAGGGGGAGAGAGAGAGAGAGAGAGAGAGATGGAGAGGGAGGGAGGGAGAGAGATGGAGAGAGAAAGATGGAGAGAGGGAAGAAAGCAATTTCATCAAAGAGGTGTTCAGCAGACAGACACTCGAGTAAGTTCCTTCTCTGCTAATCAATTCGTTCCCCTTCCGTAAAAAAATAAAAATGTAAAAATTAAAAACACTAAAAGGTGAACAGACGGTGAAGTTTTCCCTGCGAACACAGGGGGCTCTCCCGGTTAGAAATGACCCTGGACCTCATCCAAGCAAACGGCAATTTGGGAAATTAGCAGCTAATATTTAATCAGCTCTGCCTGTGAGGAGGACTGAGGTGGCTGTGTGTGGGGGAGGGGCTGGAGAGAGAGCACACCTGCCCAGCATGGGGGAGGGGCTGGAGAGAGAGCACACCTGCCCTGCATGGGGGAGGGGCTGGAGAGAGAGCACACCTGCCCTGCATGGGGGAGGGGCTGGAGAGAGAGCACACCTGCCCTGCATGGGGGAGGGGCTGGAGAGAGAGCACACCTGCCCTGCATGGGGGAGGGGCTGGAGAGAGAGCACACCTGCCCAGCATGGGGGAGGGGCTGGAGAGAGAGCACACCTGCCCAGCATGGGGGAGGGGCTGGAGAGAGAGCACACCTGCCCTGCATGGGGGAGGGGCTGGAGAGAGAGCACACCTGTCCTGCATGGGGGAGGGGCTGGAGAGAGAGCACACCTGCCCTGCATGGGGGAGGGGCTGGAGAGAGAGCACACCTGCCCTGCATGGGGGAGGGGCTGGAGAGAGAGCACACCTGCCCAGCATGGGGGAGGGGCTGGAGAGAGAGCACACCTGCCCAGCATGGGGGAGGGGCTGGAGAGAGAGCACACCTGCCCAGCATGGGGGAGGGGCTGGAGAGAGAGCACACCTGCCCTGCATGGGGGAGGGGCTGGAGAGAGAGCACACCTGCCCAGCATGGGGGAGGGGCTGGAGAGAGAGCACACCTGCCCAGCATGGGGGAGGGGCTGGAGAGAGAGCACACCTGCCCAGCATGGGGGAGGGGCTGGAGAGAGAGCACACCTGCCCTGCATGGGGGAGGGGCTGGAGAGAGAGCACACCTGCCCAGCATGGGGGAGGGGCTGGAGAGAGAGCACACCTGCCCTGCATGGGGGAGGGGCTGGAGAGAGAGCACACCTGCCCAGCATGGGGGAGGGGCTGGAGAGAGAGCACACCTGCCCAGCATGGGGGAGGGGCTGGAGAGAGAGCACACCTGCCCAGCATGGGGGAGGGGCTGGAGAGAGAGCACACCTGCCCAGCATGGGGCACACCTGGGGGGTAAACACACCTGCTCTGCACCGGTCCGCAGGGGGTAAGCCCACAGCAAAAACATAACCCTTCCCACTGCAAAAAATCCCATCTTTATTATGAACAAAGGGAATATTAATCTTGCAGAATTAACAGACAGCACAAAAGAAAATCCTGGCCATTTTTCTTGGCCGGATTTACCTAATTCTAAATGGGTTATTCATGAACATGCTCCCCGTTCACCTCTCCTGTTATAACTCATAACTTTTAAAGTGTTTTTATAAGCAGTGTCCTCAGCTGAAGGTTTAACGTTTGGGGCCCACTGGTGACGGGGTGTGGCCGTAGTCTTCCTCGCAGGAACTAATGGATGAGAGCAACAATGACAATAACGCTAATAATTACTATTATACAGCATATTTATATAACCACTGATAAATAATAATACTAATAATAATACTACATTATTGTTTTCATCATTACAATTTCATTTCAAATAATCATAACAAACAAAAAACCAACCATTTAAAAATAAACAGATTGTAAAATGGGTGTCCTAAAAAAGAACGTATGAGAATGCAGTCTGTACCTGTAGCACTGGCTGTTCTGGATCTTTCTTTATTCAACAGCATCAGTCTTCAGACTATTTTCATTATCACTTTACTCTGGTGCACTTTATCAGTTTTTAATCAATCCAGGCATTTCAGCCGTATGGAACAACGAACCGCTCCATATTCACAAGCCAAAGAAGCATTACATTGTAAAAGAAGTACAGCTGATAAATGACACAAACAACACAACTTAGTTTAGGAAGCGGTGCTGTAAAGGAATTGGATACGGGTAGCAGGCAGTGCATATCAGATATGAAGTGTGCCTTTGGGATTTGAAGGTTAATTCTCTCCGGGGGAAGTTAAAAATCGATGAGGGTCAGGATGTCAGGGCGGACACTGACACGCACTTACACGGGGCGTAAAACATCATGAGGACGGAGCGCTCCTCTCTCTTCAACAGCTTTCTGAAGTCCTGAGAGAGAGAGAGAGAGATAGGGGAGGGAGGGAGAAGGAGAGAGGGAGGGAGAGGCAGGGGGAGAGAGATGGAGAGGAAGGGAGAGAGAGAGAAAGATGGGTAAAAGAGAGAGACAGAGAGAGGGGGAGAGAGAGACAGAGAGACAGAGAGATGGTGAGAGACAGACAGAGAGGGGGGGAGAGACAGACAGAGAGAGGGGGAAAGAGAGACAGAGAGAGAGATGGTGAGAGACAGAGAGACAGAGAGAGGGGGAAAGAGAGACAGAGAGAGAGAGATGGTGAGAGACAGCTCGCTCCAATATAACCTGGATCACAGGATTCCAGCTGTGCTGTGATTTCACTCTAAAGTGTGGAATGCTGGGGGAAAGGGGCGTGGCTATCTTGTGATTCCACCTCTCCCTCACCTCTATCAGAGGGACAAGAATACAATACAGAGCACGTGTGTAAACATGCACTGTGTACAGATACACACATGCCCACGCACGCCCATACTGTGTACAGATACACACATGCCCATGCCCATGCACGCACCCACGCCCACATGCACATGCCCACACGCAGACA
>CM056383.1:70298618-70361118 GCA_029718625.1 Synaphobranchus kaupii
CTCACCGGGACGAGCTCGCGATGCGCACAGCCGCTGCATTATGCAAATCCCCAAACGAGCGGCGTGTCTGTTCCGCACACGCGTGATCCTCGTGTCTGTTCCGCACACGCGTGATCGTGTCTGTTCCGCACACGCGTGATCCTCGCGTCGCTGCCAGTGTCATCTGGAGCCTCAGCGAGTCTGAGCCCAAATCCACTTCATATCGCTTCAAACCTGAAGGCCGCTCCTCACATTCTTTGCTACTTAGGGGAGGAAAAATAATGCAAACATTTCTAGATGTTTGTTGGCAGCTATGTTGAGCTCTCTGTTTTTGTTTTTTTTACTATTAGCCCAATAATGTTTGTGCCTCTCGTTTTAAAGAGAGTTTGTGCCTCTCGTTTTAAAGAGAGTTTGTGACTGAGACTGTTTCTCATCTGCATCTTTACTGGGCCGTTCCTCCAGGTCCTGAGACTTTGCTTTGATTTCACCCAGAAACACGTCCGCTGTTCAATTTGCAGCCTTCTAGAGAACAAACAGCACAGCGGAAGATGTGGAATTCCTCATGTGGCCGTCTGTGTGTGTGTGTGTGTGTGTGTGTGTGTGTGTGTGTGTGTGTGTGTGTGTGTGTGTGTGTGTGTGTGTGTGTGTGTGTGTGTGAGTGTATGTACGTGTGTGTGTGCGTACGTATGTGTCTATGTGTGTGCCTGGGTGTGTTGCGTGTACATAATGTATACGTATGTGTCTGTGTGTGTGTGTATGTGTGTACGTATGTATCTGTGTGTGTATGTGAGTACGTGTCTGTGTGTGCGTGTGTACATAATGTGTACGTAATATGTGTGTGTGCGCGCGTGTGTGTGTACATAATGTATACGTATGTGTCTGTGTGTGTGTATGTGTGTACGTATGTATCTGTGTGTGTGTATGTGAGTACATAATGTGTACGTAATATGTGTGTGTGTGTGTGCGTGAGGAGGACAGTCCAGTCACACCATGTGAGCATTACAATTCTAGTGCAAACACTCTAAAGCCAGCGGGGTACTAGCACAAGCACTCAATTTAATACCACTGCATTTTGACCAAAAATTCAAATGTGTTTCACATCGTGTGGAGAAAGGGAGGAATGGAGAAACCGAGGGAACGCTTATTTACTTATTCTCAGGTGTTTACATTTCACCCAATTATATTACCTGCCATCTGTGATGTCATTTGACCGTAAATTGTTTTCGTGCTTGCATAAGCCGTTTGGAGCACTAGTGTACAAGCGCATTCATTTGCTCATTTCCCCCTATGGGGCATCTGCAAAAGGCCACAAAGCCAGGACCTGTAATGCGCTATAATATACACCCCCCCCCCACCCGCCCCACCCCACCCCACCTCTGAAACAGGAAGCAAAGGAGCCGCCACAGCAGGGATCTCACTTACGTATTTACCCTTCATTTCTGTTGCCGCTTGCTGGAAAATAGGCTGCATTCTCTTACAAACGCCACACCCTGGAGAGAGAGGGGGGAGAGAGAGAGAGAGAGAGATGGAGAGGGAGGGAGGGAGAGAGATGGAGAGAGAAAGATGGAGAGAGGGAAGAAAGCAATTTCATCAAAGAGGTGTTCAGCAGACAGACACTCGAGTAAGTTCCTTCTCTGCTAATCAATTCGTTCCCCTTCCGTAAAAAAATAAAAATGTAAAAATTAAAAACACTAAAAGGTGAACAGACGGTGAAGTTTTCCCTGCGAACACAGGGGGCTCTCCCGGTTAGAAATGACCCTGGACCTCATCCAAGCAAGCGGCAATTTGGGAAATTAGCAGCTAATATTTAATCAGCTCTGCCTGTGAGGAGGACTGAGGTGGCTGTGTGTGGGGGAGGGGCTGGAGAGAGAGCACACCTGCCCAGCATGGGGGAGGGGCTGGAGAGAGAGCACACCTGCCCTGCATGGGGGAGGGGCTGGAGAGAGAGCACACCTGCCCTGCATGGGGGAGGGGCTGGAGAGAGAGCACACCTGCCCAGCATGGGGGAGGGGCTGGAGAGAGAGCACACCTGCCCTGCATGGGGGAGGGGCTGGAGAGAGAGCACACCTGCCCTGCATGGGGGAGGGGCAGGAGAGAGAGCACACCTGCCCTGCATGGGGGAGGGGCTGGAGAGAGAGCACACCTGCCCTGCATGGGGGAGGGGCTGGAGAGAGAGCACACCTGCCCTGCATGGGGGAGGGGCTGGAGAGAGAGCACACCTACCCTGCATGGGGGAGGGGCTGGAGAGAGAGCACACCTGCCCTGCATGGGGGAGGGGCTGGAGAGAGAGCACACCTGCCCAGCATGGGGGAGGGGCTGGAGAGAGAGCACACCTGCCCTGCATGGGGGAGGGGCTGGAGAGAGAGCACACCTGCCCTGCATGGGGGAGGGGCTGGAGAGAGAGCACACCTGCCCAGCATGGGGGAGGGGCTGGAGAGAGAGCACACCTGCCCTGCATGGGGGAGGGGCTGGAGAGAGAGCACACCTGCCCTGCATGGGGGAGGGGCTGGAGAGAGAGCACACCTGCCCAGCATGGGGGAGGGGCTGGAGAGAGAGCACACCTGCCCAGCATGGGGGAGGGGCTGGAGAGAGAGCACACCTGCCCAGCATGGGGGAGGGGCTGGAGAGAGAGCACACCTGCCCTGCATGGGGTAGGGGCTGGAGAGAGAGCACACCTGCCCTGCATGGGGGAGGGGCTGGAGAGAGAGCACACCTGCCCAGCATGGGGGAGGGGCTGGAGAGAGAGCACACCTGCCCAGCATGGGGGAGGGGCTGGAGAGAGAGCACACCTGCCCAGCATGGGGGAGGGGCTGGAGAGAGAGCACACCTGCCCTGCATGGGGGAGGGGCTGGAGAGAGAGCACACCTGCCCTGCATGGGGGAGGGGCTGGAGAGAGAGCACACCTGCCCTGCATGGGGGAGGGGCTGGAGAGAGAGCACACCTGCCCTGCATGGGGCACACCTGGGGGCTAAACACACCTGCTCTGCACCGGTCCGCAGGGGGTAAGCCCACAGCAAAAACATAACCCTTCCCACTGCAAAAAATCCCATCTTTATTATGAACAAAGGGAATATTAATCTTGCAGAATTAACAGACAGCACAAAAGAAAATCCTGGCCATTTTTCTTGGCCGGATTTACCTAATTCTAAATGGGTTATTCATGAACATGCTCCCCGTTCACCTCTCCTGTTATAACTCATAACTTTTAAAGTGTTTTTATAAGCAGTGTCCTCAGCTGAAGGTTTAACGTTTGGGGCCCACTGGTGACGGGGGTGTGGCCGTAGTCTTCCTCGCAGGAACTAATGGATGAGAGCAACAATGACAATAACGCTAATAATTACTATTATACAGCATATTTATATAACCACTGATAAATAATAATACTAATAATAATACTACATTATTGTTTTCATCATTACAATTTCATTTCAAATAATCATAACAAACAAAAAAACCAACCATTTAAAAATAAACAGATTGTAAAATGGGTGTCCTAAAAAAGAACGTATGAGAATGCAGTCTGTACCTGTAGCACTGGCTGTTCTGGATCTTTCTTTATTCAACAGCATCAGTCTTCAGACTATTTTCATTATCACTTTACTCTGGTGCACTTTATCAGTTTTTAATCAATCCAGGCATTTCAGCCGTATGGAACAACGAACCGCTCCATATTCACAAGCCAAAGAAGCATTACATTGTAAAAGAAGTACAGCTGATAAATGACACAAACAACACAACTTAGTTTAGGAAGCGGTGCTGTAAAGGAATTGGATACGGGTAGCAGGCAGTGCATATCAGATATGAAGTGTGCCTTTGGGATTTGAAGGTTAATTCTCTCCGGGGGAAGTTAAAAATCGATGAGGGTCAGGATGTCAGGGCGGACACTGACACGCACTTACACGGGGCGTAAAACATCATGAGGACGGAGCGCTCCTCTCTCTTCAACAGCTTTCTGAAGTCCTGAGAGAGAGAGAGAGAGATAGGGGAGGGAGGGAGGGAGGGAGAAGGAGAGAGGGAGGGAGAGGCAGGGGGAGAGAGAGGGAGAGAGGGGAAGAGGCAGAGAGATGGAGAGGAAGGGAGAGAGAGAGAAAGATGGGTAAAAGAGAGAGAGAGACAGAGAGAGGGGGAGAGAGAGAGAGAGACAGAGAGATGGTGAGAGACAGACAGAGAGGGGGGGAGAGACAGAGAGAGAGAAGGAGAGAGAGAGAGAGACAGACAGAGAGAGGGGGAAAGAGAGACAGAGAGAGAGATGGTGAGAGACAGAGAGACAGAGAGAGGGGGAAAGAGAGACAGAGAGAGAGAGATGGTGAGAGACAGCTCGCTCCAATATAACCTGGATCACAGGATTCCAGCTGTGCTGTGATTTCACTCTAAAGTGTGGAATGCTGGGGGAAAGGGGCGTGGCTATCTTGTGATTCCACCTCTCCCTCACCTCTATCAGAGGGACAAGAATACAATACAGAGCACGTGTGTAAACATGCACTGTGTACAGATACACACATGCCCACGCACGCCCATACTGTGTACAGATACACACATGCCCATGCCCATGCACGCACCCACGCCCACATGCACATGCACATGCCCACACGCAGACATGCAGACACGCACGCACACACACGCCCACACACAAAATACAGAGCACGCCCGCACAACACGCACGCATGCCCGCCCACATGCACGCACGCACACACACACACACACACACACACACACAAACACACAGCCTCCTCAAAAGGGCTAAAATAAGGCTTTTCTCTTGCGAGCCACACCAGGACTCCTCTCCTCAGTGCAGAAAAGCTAATGCAGTACTTGGCTTCCTCAGTAAATTCACAGCTGATGGGAGTTTAAGGGCCAGCACTGGGCCAAAGACTGAATTGATTCCCCCCTCCCTCCCTCACCACCCCCCTGCTGCTCAGGCTTTTATATTCTACACCATTACTGACATCTTCCTGGGTTTCTGCAGACTTTAAACCTCTGAGGAAATCTCCAACGGTGCTAACGACTGTCTGTGTGCCTTTCTTAGGAAAACATCCTTGTTAATTGCGCTGTGACATCATTAAACTGCACAGTAAATATCTCTACGCTGGCAGACTGCATGCCCTTGCAGATGTGGGATTCCATGTCATTAAAGAGAAAAGTTCTTGGGAAACGTCCAGGAGTCAAATAATAATGACCCACCGACCCCCAACCCTGACCGCCCCCCATCCCAAACATGGCCAGTGTTTTCCAGGTTCTCTGCATGTTTTCTGGGTTCTCCATGTGCTGCCCAGGTTCTCTGTGGGTCCCCTGGGTTCTCCATGGGTCCCCCGGGTTCTCTATGGGTTCTCAGTGTGTTTCCCGGGTTCTCTTTGTATTCTCCAGGTTCTGCGTGTGTTTCCCGGGTTCTCCATGTGTACAACAGCAGTGGTCATATGCATTCCATTGAAAGTACACACACTGAAAAGTACCATATGTACATATGCTGGAGCCAAGGGATTAAGATCCAGTTCCCTGTAGGTTTGATTTATACATCTTCCTAAGAGCGCGTTATAGCTCCCTCCCTTTCTCTCTCTCTGTTTCTCTCTCGCTCCCCCCCCGTGTTCTCCATCTGACACCACCTATTTGCCCCAAAGGCACAATCCACCAGAAAACAGATGAAAAACAAATATCAAGCAGCTCTTCCAACGGCTTTCAAAGGCATGGCTTTTTCTGTTGCAAGGGTGTTTTGATTTGGCGGCCGTGACACATGCGTGTGAATCTGCTGAGTGTGCAAATGTTCCGTTTTTAGATCTTATTTCTGCTGCGGAGCTGAGATTTTATTTTTACTAATGAGCATTTGTTCCCCCCGACCCCCCAACCCGCGTTCAGATCAGAACAGATCCAGCGCCGTCAGTTTATGGGTTTACATCCAAGTCTGACGCAATCTAGAATTACTATTTTTTTAGGATTTGAAAAATCCACAGTGCCAGGGACGGCTCTATAAAAACGGCTCCATTTATAATCTGACCATTGAGCCATTGGTAAATGCAGCTGGTTCAAAGTGGTCCACTTTCAAATACTTACAAAGACTTTTCCCAAATCAGAATCGCCATCTATAACTACGTATGCACTTGCTAAATGATAAATTGAGGAAAAGGTTAAACTACTAGCTTTTTCAGCTCCAGATGCACAGTGATATGAAAAAGAGAAGCACTGTGATCCTCAACAAGAAAAATATGTTTTTGCTTTTTTTTTTTTTTTTTCCTCCTCTCTCTGAACTAAAGCAAACATTGTTCAAAAGAGGCATCGGCTGATTTCATCGACGATTAAACAGACATACGGCGAACACCGCGGGCACCGGCGGAAAGCGGCAGGAGCCGTTTCATTGGCTCATTTCAGGCGTCAGACGAAGGCCTCAAGCAGGCTCTTTCCCGCTGACGGAACAATTTTCAGCGACGGAGAAAAAACGCCGTCCGAGCCGCCTCTGCACCTGGCGTCTTACGCCTCATTCCGCTGTGGACGCGCGACAGCCGAACGCGGGCGGACTTCAGAGCAGGCCGTTTCATCGGGCGTGAGCTCACCTTCTCGCTTTCCGACGTGCGTGACGTCTTTGGCCTCCGGGTTCTCCTCCCACAACGGCGCTCCGGTTGGGTCCTTCAAGAAGGCAACCATGGACTGCCGGGAAGAAGAAAATACAGATAAAGTGAAAAAGACAAACTTTTTAACCCCCGCTCAGCACACACCCTAACCAGGCCTGCTACCACTCTCTTCCCCCGCTCAGCACACACCCTAACCAGGCCTGCTACCACTCTCTTCCCCCGCTCAGCACACACCCTAACCAGGCCTGCTACCACTCTCTTCCCCCGCTCAGCACACACCCTAACCAGGCCTGCTACCACTCTCTTCCCCCGCTCAGCACACACCCCTGCTACCACTCTCTTCCCCGCTCAGCACACACCCATAAAAGTGTCAAAGAAAAAATTTATGATATAAACATTAAATAATATTTATGATATAAAAAAAACCTTAAACCCTCAGCTCAGAGTTTGACACAACATTTTTTTGACATGACTGAAAAACTTCATGGACAAACTGTCATCATAATAATGAAACTAACTTTGTGGAGGAGTATTCGGCTTTCATCAAAACCCATTGCAAAAAAAAAAAAAACAACAAAACAAAAAAAAAACCATGCAGCATTAGTTCAAGAAAAACACTGAGCACAAAACAATGATTGGAAAAGCAAAAGCATGGTCACACAGTCAACTCCAAAATAACTGTCATCCTTGATAAAGGCGAGCAAAAAAATAAACACAGGTAATGAGCTCGGGTTATATACCAAAATAACAAAAAATGTGTCACTGTCCAATGAATTATGGTTCTCGCTGTATGTTATGCTCAAAAACATAAATCAAAATGACTGCCATCCCCTGCTTTCAGTACTCTGTGTACATTGCAGGTATAACACAACTGGAGTCTTCGATCGTGTTTTATGAGATGGAGAATATATTTGATCAGGATCAAGTCTGGAGACTGAGATGGCCATAAACAGTAAGTCTGAGGTTTGATAACCATTTATTGTTGATTTTGAGGTATTCTTGAGATCAATGGTCTTGCTGAAAGATCTATTTGTGGAAAAGTTTGAGCTTCCTGCTGGGGGGATACCCAGGTTTTGGCCAAAAGGTCTAGGTAGCCTCCTAGCTGAAGTTCATGATTCCACAGACCTTAACCTGAGTCCCAGGACCAGGAGACGCTGAACAACCCCAAAACATCAAAGATTCACCAGCATATTTCACCATAGGGTGCCCTTCTTCCCACACCAAACTAGGCAATGCCTGCAGTATTTACTAAGCAATGCCTGGAGTATTTACTAAGCAATGCCTTGAGTATTTACTAAGCAATGTCTTGAGTATTTACTAAGCAATGTCTTGAGTATTTACTAAGCAATGTCTTGAGTATTTACTAAGCAATGTCTTGAGTATTTACTAAGCAATGTCTTGAGTATTTACTAAGCAATGCCTTGAGTATTTACTAAGCAATGTCTTGAGTATTTACTAAGCAATGCCTTGAGTATTTACTAAGCAATGCCTTGAGTATTTACTAAGCAATGCCTGCAGTATTTACTAAGCAATGTCTTGAGTATTTACTAAGCAATGTCTTGAGTATTTACTAAGCAATGCCTTGAGTATTTACTAAGCAATGCCTGCAGTATTTACTAAGCAATGCCTTGAGTATTTACTAAGCAATGCCTTGAGTATTTACTAAGCAATGCCTTGAGTATTTACTAAGCAATGCCTTGAGTATTTACTAAGCAATGCCTTGAGTATTTACTAAGCAATGCCTTGAGTATTTACTAAGCAATGCCTTGAGTATTTACTAAGCAATGCCTTGAGTATTTACTAAGCAATGCCTTGAGTATTTACTAAGCAATGCCTTGAGTATTTACTAAGCAATGCCTGCAGTATTTACTAAGCAATGCCTGCAGTATTTACTAAGCAATGCCTGCAGTATTTACTAAGCAATGCCTGGAGTATTTACTAAGCAATGCCTGCAGTATTTACTAAGCAATGCCTGCAGTATTTACTAAGCAATGCCTTGAGTATTTACTAAGCAATGCCTGCAGTATTTACTAAGCAATGCCTTGAGTGTTGTATTGTGGTGAGCATAGAGTATGACTAATCCTGAAACAGAAAGGCTAACTGCATAAAGGTCACGTAGGAGAAGCACAGACCCTTGGGGCGTGCAAGATGGGGCTTGACGTGGTATTAAATTTTCTCTAGATGTTCGGGAAAATGACAATCCCAGATGGGCTGAATGAACCGTTTTCATCATCCCGTCGATGTTCTTATATTAAAACCATGCCTTAATAATGTTGCTACATACTGTACTGGAGTTTATACCGAATGACTGCTGTTGTTCATACACCCACGCATAGGCGCACAGGCACGCACGCACAGGCACACACGCACGCACACAAGCACACACACACGCACGCACACATACACGTACGCACAGAAGCACACACTTGTATGCTAAACGCATACAACAGGAAGAGCTCCCTGTGTTAAACGCATACAACGTGAAGAGCTCCCTGTGCTAAACACATACAACGGGAAGAGCTCCCTGTGCTAAACGCATACAACGGGAAGAGCTCCCTGTGCTAAACACATACAACGGGAAGAGCTCCCTGTGCTAAACGCATACAACGGGAAGAGCTCCCTGTGCTAAACACATACAACGGGAAGAGCTCCCTGTGCTAAACGCATACAACGTGAAAAGCTCCCCGTGCTAAACGCAGACAACAGGAAGAGCTCCCTGTGCTCTGCTGGAAATCAAGTGAGAAAGAACTACCGTCTGACAGATGGCAGGTCGTTTAAAACCGACGTTCGCTTGGATAAGCGGGATTCGAGATGTACTACTCGCTGCGAGTTTGATACAGCTGGCTAAATATTCATTGGAAACGTAACTCACGGTTCAACACTGTAAATCACGGTTCAGCCAGAAATGAAGGCAAGGACTATTTACGTTGGCCTTTTAATCACGCCTCACTATGACAGTACCAACAGACTTTCTGCTGAGAGAAAAACTCTCACCAGGCCTGCTGGGGAGCAGCTTGAGGGAAAAAAAACACTCGTAGAAGAAAGAATTTGACACATAAATACACAAGTTACATCATATTAGACATCCTGCTTATCCTAAAGCCATTACTTAAACATGCGGCATGACAAGGTCAACTTCCCCCTTTTATTTCTTACAGGAAAAAACAATAGAAACCGTAGTGCTTAGTGCGTACTGACACTTCCTTAATAAAGCAGTGGTGTAGTATAATGGTTAGGAAAAAGGTCTTGTTATCTAAAGTTTGCAGGTTTGACTCCAAGGTAAGACACAGCCGTGAGCAAGGTATTAAACGGGCACTGCTTCAGTATCCAGCTGTATGAATGGATACTATGTATATAAAAAATAAAAAAAGGTTGTGTAACTCACTCTGGATAAGAGTGTCAGATAATACCAATGTAATGTAATAACAGCAGTACACATCACACGCAGTAAGTATGCACTACAGTACACATCACACACAGTAAGTATGCACTACAGTAAACATGGGCAAATGGTAAGTATTCACAGCAGTGCACCTCACAGCCAGTATTCACTGTAGAACACAAGCCTAAACAATAACTATTCACTGCAGTATAAAAGTTCCACACAGTAAGTATTCACTGCAGTATAAATGTCCCACACAGTAAGTATTCACTGCAGTATAAATGTCCCACACAGTAAGTATGCACTGCAGTATAAATGTCCCACACAGTAAGTATGCATTGCCACAAGGGAATACAGTGCTGGCAGACAGAATTAGTTATACCCGTTGCGTGCAATTTCTCAAGCCACTTACTTATGTGCCCCGTTTAATTAGAAAGTACAATTAAGCCAATCTTATTAGCAGTCTCAGTCGGTTCCATTCCGTTCGCTGGACGATGTGCTGCGAAACGCCGTGGGTGAGTCCCCCAGCTATGACAACACAATTAAAAATGTGTATGATTAAACCAGCTATGACCAGGAAATAGCCATATCAACTAGGGGTGTGCAACGATGCCACTATCTGTATCTGTATCTGTTCGACCATCAACATTATCTGTATCTGTATTTGGATAGAAACCGGAAGTGGGCGGTGCTTCAACCGGAAGTTGTGTTAAATATAAGAAATGTCATATTTTATTGTCTAAAATTAATTATTGCAATTTATGAGTATTCACCACCCTCCTTGTCTTTTTTTTTCTTTTCAAACCTGTTTTAAGAACTATATTCAATACTTATTTATCTATAGTCTTGTTTTGCTAAAGGTTGTTTTAGTTAACCCCACCCCCTAACTGAACAATACTTTTGGATAAGAACTGGAAAAAATCTGAGGTACAATATATTATCAACTCAAAGGCAGTTTTATAAAAACATCAAACCATTCCATTATACATTTGAATGGAAACTATTTCCACAATAACAGCCCTTTCTACCCGTTGTGATTTCATATTGTACTTTTTTAATTTTTTTATTTTACTATATGAACTTGGATTTTCATTTTAAAGATTGGCCGATACTGATCCCAATCTCTTTTATTAGAAATACATTTTATCATTATTATTATTATGTATAGTAATATTACTATCATTAGGCTACTATTATTATTATTATTATTATGTTTTGTAAAATGTAAGGAGAAGACTTAAGGATTATAGCCTAATGATTTATTGAGAAAACCACTCTAAATGAAAAAAGTAACATGAACAGTCTAACATGCATTTCTGAGATGGCAGTAACAACAAAGTTCTAGACTAGAACACCTGAAAAGATTTTAATTCAAGAAAATTTAAAAGTGGATGTGGCTGCATTTCAACAGCTTTAAATATGCTTTTAGTATTCCATCGGTTAAACCGACCCTAATTATATATTTTAATGTTTTTAATAACCAAATAAACAATCCAATGCTTAATTCCGCAAAGTTCAGAAGAGGCATACAGATAGGTGGGCACTGAATCAAATATTTCCCTGCGGCAATTTAATTATTTCCCACATCCGAATTATGAACTGGCAACTTCGGATAGGAAAATATCAGTTTCCAACCCACTATCCGTGCACTTCCGGATTTCGGCTTCATCTACACCCCTAATATCAACACAACAAAACAAGTGTACGATTAAACCAGCTATGACAAGGAAATAGCCATATCAACACAACGAAACAAGTGTACAATTAAATCAGGCGGCTCTCCCATTCACTAAAGCCTTGTGCACACTACGTAAGGTTCGACGATCACTAGCGAGCTGGCAGTAAGACGCGATAAAGCTTAGAAACCCGGGGGACCCCCAACGCGTCTCATCGTCTGATCGCTTCAGGACTTGCTGACTACTTAAATCCTCATGTTATAATGCTATAATCATGTCATTATGTCCATCGACAAACTTTGAAACACACGTTAAAGCTTTTACACAAAACACTAATGTTCTGTTGTTCATTACATACAGTAGCCTATCGAGTGGTTATTGGCCAATGGAAGTCAATAACCATTCACTGCTGGTGAATTTGGGGAGAATTTCTAAGCCGCGTGATATCCACCATTAGCTGACAGGGGGCTCACCGTAACATCCGATGTACTACGGTTCTTATAATTTCAGCAAACGCACACTGAATTTCAACAAGCACCCAACAGTAATCTCACCAGGACCAAGGAGTAATGTTTATTCAACATAAAATTAATTTCAATAAAAAGTGCCTGACAGAATCATTAGATTTATGGTTTGTGAGGGCAATTTTTGCTTTCCAGTGCATCTTCTGGCATTTGAAGAAGAAAAAAAAAAAGAAACTGAATTTGCAGAGCATTCAAATTTTTCACAAATTACCTTAAATGTCGACGGCCTGTCATATTCTGTATGGAAGGTTCCATCTCTGAGAAGAGACAGATAAAGTCACAAGCGTTAGGAGAACAGCAGATACAACACAACAGGCTTCTGAGATGCAGCAAAACAAAGACGCTGGCCAGCTGGTCAAGAAACGTACTTATAATGCAGGAGCTCCCATCCTCCTTTTTTTGAACTCGGGTCCACTTTCATTTTCTTACACAATTTCCGTCCTTCCGAATCCCTGCGGACACAAAAACAGAAAAAGGCCACAGCTTTTAAAAGCCATTCACAGCGGAAGCCTTGAGGTGAAGAAGGATCTTTAGAAATGTAGCGATTTGTTTCGATGGGGAGGGGAGGGGGAGGGGTTTACGGGCTATGACAGATGATCGTAGCAATAAGCTAACGCAGGAGGTATCTGCTTTCTGAACCGTAAACGTGGCAACCCTCCGTGTTCCTACTTTCGCCGAAGAAGTTCCTGTGGGGAACCCAAACCCATTCAACCCACGTGTAAGTTAATGTCACTGCGTTTAGCTGAACGCTGGCCCCCAAAAAACCAGCGATCATCTCTCTCCCGCCTGGAGCTGTGGGCCCATAAATATTCTCACTGGTGTGATCACTGGCCTTTTTATCCACACACACGCACACGCACACGCACACGCACACACACACAGTGGGGACAGTTTACACACCAGTGCTTTGATGCTGCTACCTAAGCCAAGGATGCTGATGGGGACCAAGTGGCTAACTGCAAACGTGGGCGGAATCTGAGTGTGTGTGTGTGTGGTCAGAAATGAAAAAACATAAATATGTAGACTGCTAATGATGGAAGGTTTCCTACGTAACATGGAGGCTTTTATTTTTCAAAAACATAAGATAAGTCACTCAAGCGATGATAATAAAGTATAAATGAGGAAAACCATGATTATTAACCTTATTTCCAGAAAAATGTAGGTTTATTAAAATTAGATTAAAAGGAACGATGTTCATTGCGCATTTACAAAACATGCTAATGCGCAGAGTGGTTTTCTACGAAAAACTAAAAGCCAATCATCTTTCACACCGTTCGCCCTTTCCGTCCGTCTCCACAACCACAATCCCCTGCCCCTCAAGTGATAATGAGCAAAGAAACTTTAAATATAAAAGCAAATACGTGGGGGGGATTGATTCGGCAGAGCTAAAGCCCTCCGCTAATGGAAATTCAAAAGCGGGAATTCAATTACGGCGGCGAGAGCCAGTGCGCCACTGGTGAAATATGCCCTCTCTCCTCTCAGATAAAACTAGACAATGTCACTGGTGTTATACCTCTCAGATCGCTCCGTCTGAGTAGGAAATTAGGCGACTATAAAAAGTTGAGAAGTGGCCGGGCAATTATATCAGCAGACTGCTGAGTCACGGCTGGGGATGACGTACCTGGATATTACAGGCTCCTACACCTGGCAGGTGATAAAAGTCATCTTCCACCTGGAAATCGTTGTCCCATCTACTACAGCTGGGCTACGGGTCATTCCGAGAGATGTGGAAACGGGTGCAGCTGAAAATTGATTGGCTTGTGCAGAGAGGCTCCGCCCCACTGAGGAACCCACAGACAAAGTCGTCGAACGTTGTGTTTAGTGAGCAAAGTGTAACTTGGTTTGTGACGAAAAAACACAAACGTAAAAACCATGCTAGGTCAGTGACACCCCGACCTAAAGCACGACCGCGACCGGCTACTTTCCTCTCTGCTGTCTGTGATCAGATTTCACTGTCGCAAGAGCCATTAGCTGAATATTCACGCACTTGACCTGGGTCTCTCCAATCAGATTATAGTACGCTGTGCCAAGGAAAGCCATATGTCTAGGGAGACTGGATGGAGGAGTCCTGCTTCCAGTTCAAATGGCTGTGGAGTTAACTGAACTTCCTGTCACTATGTAAGTTCCACTCGGCTGAACAATGTGACACCTCAGCCAAAGCAGCCCGATTTTAACCAATCAAAAGCACCCCACAGCATGAGCAGCCCGATTTTAACCAATCAAAAGCACCCCACAGCATGAGCAGCCCGATTTTAGCCAATCAAAAGCACCCCACAGCATGAGCAGCCTGAGTTTAACCAATGAAAAGCACCCCACAGCATGAGCAGCCCGGTTTTAACCAATCAAAAGCACCCCACAGCATGAGCAGCCCGGTTTTAACCAATCAAAAGCACCCCACAGCATGAGCAGCCCGATTTTAACCAATCAAAAGCAACCCACAGCATGAGTAGCCCGATTTTAACCCCTCAAAAGCACCCCACAGCATTATCTTTTATTCAAGATAAATTGCCCGTGAAGTCTGTATCTCCTGTCAGTGCATAGTTCCTAAATTATCAAGTACAATCGAATAGACAGATACTTTAAACATTCATGTAAAAACCCCATAGAAACAAATATTTTTTTAAAGTTTTAATTACTCCAAAAAGTGCAAGAAAGCAAGTAAAAATATCATAACTAAAGTTCAGTTGGAGATCTCCATCCCGCCACCCTGCACGCAGGTTCCTTTTGTTTAGCAAATGAGCAATTAGACATGTGAATAGGACACCTTGCTTAGGCTCTGCTTTCACCAACCAGCCCGGCTTTAACCAATCAAAGCTCACCACGGTATGACCAGCCCAGCTTTAACCAATCAAAGCTCACCACGGCATGACCAGCCCGGTTTTAACCAATCAAAAGCTCCTTTCCTCAGGGAGCCAGTCTCCAGAATCAGGTCTGCTCTTGACAGCGCTTACGGCGACAGTACATCGTGCCCCAAGGTGAGCAAGAGACAGAGAGGTGAGAACTCAATTAATTCTCCACACCTGGGAGAGTTTGCAGAGAGAGAGGAGAGGTGGCAGAGCGAGAGGAGAGTTTGCAGAGAGAGAGGAGAGGTGGCAGAGCAGGCCTGACACACGGACCTGACCAAGGGTGTGGGAACTGGACCGAAGCGCCACTAAAAGTCAATGGTGTGAGGCCTCTGCCAGATGAACAAACTGCACCGATCTGTCAAGAAAATCTATTATTTTTGCTTTAATAATAGAAGAGGCAGTGCCCCCCAAAGGCTTTGCTTTTGGCTTTGTGTGTCTGCCGGCTGTCCGGGGCTGTCCGGGGGCTGTCTGGACCTGCCTGGCAGTGGGCAGGTGGTCCGTTACCTACATTTTACAAAAGTGTCCTTTGGCTTGGCTCTCTTCCACACTGAATCACAATCTGCGATGGAGATCTTCCGCATCGGAACCAATTAACCTCCAACTAGCAGCTAAGTTTTGTTAGCATCACAAAGGGAGCGTGAGACACAACCAGTGCAGAAACTGTAGACATGACAGGGGAAGGTTTTGTAATATATAAATGCACAAGGTCCGCTGGTCCAAAAAAAAAAAAAAAGAGTACAGCCTGTTCCATAAATTACAGTGAATATTGCTGGCAGCTTTCCAAATGCAAAACCTACCAGAAAGCATGAGCATGATGATATCTAACATTGGGTAACACTTTTCTTGAACTATACCCCATATAATTCTGTCATAAGCATGACTTTTACCTGCCATAATCAGTCAAGACAGCTTATTACATCTCATGACCAATGCCACAACACTGACATAATGTATGCGGTAATTATTCTGAACCAGTTACTTTGAATCCGTTTTGTAAACTTTCTTTATTTGTTATGAGTGTTATGACATTGGTCATAAGATGCAATATGGCGTCATGACTGGTCGTGACCGCTGTTCTATCGCGCTTATGATAGAATTCAGCTCCAGTAAAGCGGCGGCCTGCATCGTATCCCAGGCGCGCGTCTGCAGGGGAGAACCCTGAGCCAAAGCCAGTCCGGCCAGACGGCGGTAAACGTGACAGGGAGACTGGAGCGCGGTGGACTGAGGGACTCGTAATCGGACCGCACCGAAGCAGAACCGAGGTCCGCTGTCAGTCCAGAATCTCCTCCAATCAGTCAACACATCTCCCCGCCTGACCCTTATAATGGGTAAACAAAAGTCCCGTCCACTGTTCAGCTGTGGTGTGCGTCACAGAATCGTATTCCCACTGGAAACCACAGCTGGGATTCTTAAGGGCCTTTCTTTAAGCTCTTATCCTTATGGTTTATTCAGGTTCATGAGGCTTCCGAGGAGAAGACGTTTAATTATATTCTCATGAAGCAGGACTTCTCTTGCCCAGCGGGGAACCTTGAACGAAATCTCGCAGTGGGTTGTCTCCCACTCCAGATCTCTGTGGGGAAAAGTGATGAGCTTGCTCTATACAGCAGCCCTGATCAGTCACTTCCCTCACAGAGACACGTCCCTCACAGATACCCGTGGGATAGTTTTCCTGGAGCTTGTGCAAAGCTTAGTTTTGGCGTTCGCCCGAGGATTTGACTGCTGCACTCACAGAGGATAAAGGAAAAGGCAGCACCTGCGTTTCATACAAAAATACAGAATGAGCTCAGTGAGTAAAACAACATCAGCAAACCAACGCACGTTCACACACACTCACGGATGTACGCACGCGCGCACACAGATACACACACTCACGCACGTTCACACACTCACGCACGCACGCTCACACAGATACACTCACGCACGGACACACGCACGCGCACACACAGATACACACACGCGCATACACGCGCACACACACACACAGATACACACACGCAGACACACAGATACACACACGCACACACACACACGCGCACACACAGATACACACAGACTCACGCACGGTCACACGCATGCACACACAGATACATACATACACACACACACACACTCACAAACACCCTCACACACACGCGCACACAGAATGTTAGCCTCCCCTTAAAAAAATTAAATAAAACACAATCGTCTCGTAGCTTTTTTGCAGGAAACTGCTGACTGCAGTTTGGTTTTTATGCATCTTAAACCCACACTCACATATTAACATTAACATTATCCCTCTGTGCTGCGCGGGAAATCAAATAAAAGGTGTTTTCTTGCCTCATCCATCACACTGAGCAAAGCCCGCCATCACTCTCACAGATAATTTCAGTCCGATGAAGAGGAACCATTTTAGGCTTTTTGATTGTTTTTACAGGACAGTGGAGCATGAGGAGGTCATAAAGGACTGGAGGCTTTTGCTTTTGATCCTTTTATTCCGCTGCTTTACAGATCTATAAAGGAGGCCCGGCCCAGGGTGCACTGAGGCCGGAGTGCGTTTGGACTGACAGGTGGGAATGAGAACACAAAAGGAAAGGGCAAACTGCAAAACAGCAAAAAAATTAAATTATAATAATAAAAAACACGAGAGAGAAAAAGTGTCTGGAAGTTCAGGGGTGGAGCCCCTCCTTGGAATTAGAGATTCCAGTGAACCTCCTTTGAAGCAATTCATCTTCACCGATCTGACAGCCGTGGCGCAAGGGCTTCTGGGAGATATACGCAGGGAGCTGCACTCACAGTGACTCCCTGGCACCCAGACGCACTTTGGATGGGAGCTGGGAATTCTCAAAGCATCAGGGAAACCTCAAATAGGATGCAACGGGAATATCGATGTGTCCGTGTCCGGAATGGGAACATTTGGCCTTTGTGGGGGACCAGTACGCAGTACCCAAAAGAAGAGAATCCCAGACAGGACTGATAAATTAAGAAAATATTGTGTAATAAACACACATATAAATGGAAAGTAGACAGATTATTATTTGAGCAGAATGATGAACAGACACGGATCGCAGCTGCAGTATTAGGAGCCTTGGGCAGCACGCCTTCCAATATCCTCGCAGTTATAAAAGCTACATTATTTATAGCTACATTATACATATTTAATAATACATTACAAACATTTCTAATTAATATATGTTTGTAACAATGCATGCAAACATTTACTAATGGACTTTAAATCAACATTCTTAAGAATAAAACAGGCATTAGTGCTTGTTTCATTGTTAATATCTGCACTTTATTCGTAAGTATTACAAAAACAAACAAAATAAATTTGTTTTTAACTGTTATAAGGATGTGCAGTGACCATCATGGTTGTCATTTTAACTTGAGGAATATAAATCTCCCACAATGCATTTCTTTCTCGTGCCCTCAACCATGAAAAACCATGCATTGCAAATGTAGTGTTGGGGAAAGGGAAATAATGGCCTTGTGTAAAATCTGGCAAAATCCTGATGGCATTCAGGACAACCATGTGCTAATGCCCTCTACACACACCCAGCTTTGCACCCCCCCCCCCCCCCAGCCCCCCCCCCCCCACACACACACACACACACACCTTTTGACCCTGTGATCAGACAAATCAATAGGATCCTGAGGGACTGCAAGATCTTTGTCACTGTTACATAAAAATCCATGTAGAACTTTGCTGAGTTAGAAAAAATGAAAACATGTATGGAAGGCCTCCTCTCTGACCTTTGACACTGAAAATCCTGAGGGTTCTGGAGAACAGCAGGGGTCAAATTGGTGAGACCAGAGATCAATTTTATGAAGAAATGACACACTGACAGAACTATGGGAAGACAAAATGGCACCCCATTATCATCTAGCAGTAGACTTCTAGCCATGTGCATTGCCGGAGGCAAGAATTGCTCTCAAAATATTAAATAAAAACTGCATTTTAAATTCACTTGACACCTTGTGAACAGGATCCGGCCCTTAAGGAAAAAGAATATACTGCAGTATATTGTAAATATATCAAAATTATCTTCACAATATATTTAAAATATACTGCAGTATATTACATTTCCATAAGGGCCACCTGCTTACACACCTAGCTATATATTTACCTGTATGGGATATTAACCCTTCTGAACCAAAAAAGTAAATAAATTACATGTTAAAATAAATAATTTTTACGTACTCCTAATGGCAACTGTATTAGCTCAGATTAGCATATTCCAATCAGCTATGCAGCTCCTGTCCTGTACTTGGCTGGTTCCCATGTAACTGATATAAACACACGCATTTTCTCTGGTAGTAAACTAACAACTTATTAACTAAAACTTAAGCAATAACTAAAAAATATATTACAGATAGTATATAGTATGGAAATGTAAGGTTTAAGTCTTTCTTAAAAGTGCTAATTTACTTTTTAATGCAAGCCAATAGCCTACACAATTCTGAGTTCTGCTAAGAGAAACTCGGTATTTACAATTCGAAGATCGATAGTTTTTTAATTCAATGCATCAATGGACAGAAGCATGACAAAGTCACAACCAAACAGGACTAGAGAGAAGGGCATTTTCGCTGCTCCAACCCTGTGGTTATCTTTGAAGCGATTTAACCCTTTGAAGAGTAGATTTTTTGGAATGTCCTTTCAAAAATTCTAATTCTAGAACTCAATTGCTTTCAATTACCAGTTGTGATTGTTACATCAGCATTCGAATGTTCAGTTAAGAACATTATAACCACATATTTCTGATCTTACACCTTACACATCTTAAAGGGTTAAAAAGGATAGAGTAGGCCATGCAGGCCAGTCTGACTAAGTCATCACTACCAGAGAGAACTTCCTTAATCTTACCCTTGGACACAGATTTCAGAATGAAGTTTCAGGAGTGAGTGTGTGTTCACGCCCTACGGTCAAAGCAAATGCTCAGAAACAAATTCTGAACACCCGCACGCGCATCCACACCCATACTCTCTCAGAAAAAAAGTGTCTTTGGCTTGTCCGGAACCCCTTTTAGTTCTTTATGGAACCCTCTATGGTAGGTGTGAAAAGTGTGACCCAGAGTCAACCATTTTGCCCAACAAAGAACCCTTGAACTAGATGTGGAATAATAAAACAGGCATTAGTGCTTGTTTCATTGTTAATATCTGCACTTTATTCGTAAGTATTACAAAAACAAACAAAAATTTTTTTAACAAATTTGTTTTTAACTGTTATAAGGATGTGCAGTGACCATCATGGTTGTCATTTTAACTTGAGGAATATAAAACTCCCATAATGCATTTCTTTCTCGTGCCCTCAACCATGAAAAACCATGCATTGCAAATGTAGTGTTGGGGAAAGGGAAATAATGGCCTTGTGTGAAATCTGGCAAAATCCTGATGGCATTCAGGACAACCATGTGCTAATGCCCTCTACACACACCCAGCTTTGCACCCCCCCCCCACACACACACACACTATGGAGACACAGAGGAGCCTTTTGGAACCCTTTCTTCTGACAGTGTATGTACACGCAATACACAAGCGCACACATACATAGACACGCACACATACATACACAAGCGCACACATACATAGACACGCACACATACATACACAAGCGCACACATACATAGACACGCACACATACATACATACACAAGCGCACACATACATAGACACGCACACATACATACACAAGCGCACACATACATAGACACGCACACATACATACATACACAAGCGCACACATACATACATACACAAGCGCACACATACATACATAGACACGCACACATACATACACAAGCGCACACATACATAGACACGCACACATACATACATACACAAGCGCACACATACATACATAAGCGCACACATACATACACAAGCGCACACATACATACACAAGCGCACACATACATACATACACAAGCGCACACATACATACATAAGCGCATACATACATACACAAGCGCACACATACATACACAAGCGCACACATACATACACAAGCGCACACATACATACATACACAAGCGCACACATACATAGACACGCACACATACATACACAAGCGCACACATACATAGACACGCACACATACATACATACACAAGCGCACACATACATAGACACGCACACATACATACATACACAAGCGCACACATACATACATACACAAGCGCACACATACATACATAGACACGCACACATACATACACAAGCGCACACATACATACATACACAAGCGCACACATACATACATAGACACGCACACATACATACACAAGCGCACACATACATAGACACGCACACATACATACATACACAAGCGCACACATACATACATAAGCGCACACATACATACACAAGCGCACACATACATACATACACAAGCGCACACATACATACACAAGCGCACACATACATACACAAGCGCACACATACATACATACACAAGCGCACACATACATACATAGACACGCACACATACATACACAAGCGCACACATACATAGACACGCACACATACATACACAAGCGCACACATACATAGACACGCACACATACATACACAAGCGCACACATACATAGACACGCACACATACATACACAAGCGCACACATACATAGACACGCACACATACATACATACACAAGCGCACACATACATAGACACGCACACATACATACACAAGCGCACACATACATACATAAGCGCACACATACATACATAAGCGCACACATACATACATAGACACGCACACATACATACACAAGCGCACACATACATAGACACGCACACATACATACACAAGCGCACACATACATAGACACGCACACATACATACACAAGCGCACACATACATAGACACGCACACATACATACACAAGCGCACACATACATAGACACGCACACATACATACACAAGCGCACACATACATACATAAGCGCACACATACATACATACACAAGCGCACACATACACAGACACGCACACCCGCACAAGCTCGTGCACAGTCACGCACACCCGCACAAGCTCGTGCACAGTCACGCACACCCGCACAAGCTCGTGCACAGTCACGCACACCCGCACAAGCTCGTGCACAGTCACGCACACCCGCACAAGCTCGTGCACAGTCACGCACACCCGCACAAGCTCGTGCACAGTGGGAAGACACATAATTGAGGGTTTGTGAGGCCATAGCGTGGCTCTCAGAGTCGGGACGGTGCCAAACTTACCCGCAGTTGACCCAGGCGATGGTGCCCTGCCCTCTCACTGCCTGTGCCACCCCTGACAGCAGCTTCAGCTGGCCGTCCCCGGACGTTCCTGTCACACGGGGGAACCACAAAAAGGTGTCACTTCAAACAGCTGTGCTACGAATGCTGGGTAATTATTTTTAACCTTTTATTTTAATGTTTAATGTAATTTTCTGATCGAGCGTAGTCCGAAATGTATTTTTGTGCGTTAGTGTCTTAGTTCTATGTAATTTATGTACGGCTGTTCTTCCTACAATTTCCTTAATAGAATTCTTCATTTCTAATTTGTGATAATGTAATTTAGGAATCTCAAGTTCATTTTTTTCTTTCTTTTTTTTATGCAATTCATGTAAATTGTTAATTTAATTTCTTGGACGCCAGCTACTTCACCTGAAGTTCCCCCTGAGAAAAATCAAATTATTCTATTTTATTTAAATCAGACTGGGGATTCAAGTAAATTTGATGTTCTCAGAAAACAAAGTTAATCTGAGCATGTGCATTCCCTGGATTTTGCGTTCCCTCTGTAAAACCCGCTACCAAGAGTCTCATTGGTCAGTTCATGCACACATGACATGGGCTGTGTGTATGCAGGTCACCCATTGGCTGTACTGTTCCCACCACACAAGCACAAACAAACAGAGCTTGTACAATAATTAGGCAAGTACACAAGCCTGCAGCTCTGTTCATTTGCATTTCCCCAATTAGGCCGTTTCAAACGATGATATTTCACGCTAGCATTTATTATTTAAATGGCTTCTTTACGCCCGTGTACCTTCTCTCGCTAATGACAGTAATTGTCGGGGCTGTTAAAAAAAAGGAAAAGGCGGGATTGAGAGAAGCCGTATATCACAAATAAACACGGGTTAAGAGTTAGCAGCGTATACTTGCTGAGGTAAGAAGAAACAAAAAGACACAGAGCTGAGAAATGAGAACGGAGGCAAGGACAGTAGCAACGGCCCTGTCTGCAGAAGACATTTTTATGGGGCTTCTGACAAATGCGTCCCCTGAGGTACCCCCGTACCCCACAGTCCAGAACAAACCTGGAAAATAACAGGGGTAGGCAACCCTGGTTCTGGAGTGCCAGAGACGATCCTGGTTTTTGCTCCATCCAAACCTATAACTACATAACTGGATTCATTTTAATTAATCAGGTGTATTGAATGCAGGTGACCATGTGCTGGAGGCACTCAGCGTTTCACCATTCAGAATATTCAGGCTCAGACTTTTAATCACCCATGGAAATGTTGTGATCAAGCTCAGATGGAACAAAAACCAGAACCGGCACTGGCACTCCAGGACCAGGGTTGACGACCCCTGTGGTCGAGCATATCTGGACATGCCCACAGCCACCTCGGTCAACAGGGTGTCCCTCACCACGTCACATGACATCGATTCTTCTGCATGATTGGTTGCCAAACAGTGGGCAGCCCAGTAGCAGACACACTGAACCCATTCCGTATGCTTTACTCAGACAGACAGTAATCAGAGGGTAGCCGATTGTGAAGGAGCAGAAAGCGTTGTGGCGGTGGATCGAACCCCCAACCGTGCGCGGGGAATCGACTTTAGCAGCGGCGACTGCTCCAGCTGGAGCGACTGCTCCAGCTGGAGGCTTGCAAAGTGAAGAAAACAGTGGCTTACGACACGGGTAGGACCCCCCTGAACCTTAACTGACAGTGCACACACTAGCAATGGCGTGGTCAAATTCGGAAAGTCAACCCTTACTCAAAAAAAATAAAGAATAAAAAACCAAAAGGTTGCAGGTTCGATTCCCAGGTAAAACTTGCCGTTGTACCCTTTTAGCAAGATGCTTAACGTGTATGGCTTCAGTATACGTACATCCAGCTGTATAAATGGATACTATGTAAAAATCACTCTGGGTAAGACCGTCTGATAAATGCCAGTAATGTAATGAATGTAAATGTAATGAAAACCCTTTTCTTATGATTCTGTGGCCACTGGCCTGGTCTCTATGTGCTGAAACACCAGCAGGAAGCAAACCTCCAACCATGTACATTTACATGGTGGCTGTGCCCGATATGTCAGCTGGAACAACCATTGACAAATCTTTTTAACACGGTCACATGGTGTTCCTGACAGCTGCTGTGAAGACAGCCATCGACATGACAACCGTTTACTCGGTTCAGACAGAGGGAAAAGGGCACTGGGCTACAAGCGGGCTTCAGACACCTGAATACACCTGCTCTCAGTTCTTGACGTGACAACAACGCAAAGTGACTTATGTTGCATGTTGAAGATCGCTCAGCAGTCAATAACACCGAATGACTCACTGTCTCAGAGCAAAGAGCAATCCGTTATGAAGTACTAAAGGTAACTGTAAAAATGGCCTCACAGTGCCCAAATTCGGTGACTGACACCGTGACACACGTTACAAAACGGCATAAAATGCAAGTGCGAGCTTCAGCTCCCTCAAAGGCCACTGGTACGTGAGCGCAAGCACATTTTCAGGCTTGACAAGTTCTTTCGTACGTGTTGAAAAATCTTGACAGTGATGTAGTACATTTTTATGAACTGAGGGCGAATTTCAACGATGTTGCCTTGCTGTTGTTCCCCAGCGGAGACTATACCGCTCTCCCGCTGGGCTGATCCCAGAACAGCCGAGCCCGCCCTGGGGTTTGTGTTCTCCACAGCGGCCGGCATATGCTCGCAGGTCTGGGAACTCCTGGAGGAGGTGCGCCCCGGTGCGTTTGTTGGTGGTGGCGGGATCCAGCGGTTAATTCGGTCTGAAGGGTGTCGACAGGAGGGAAAACGCGTTTCAGTCAGTCTTGTGGGGGGGGGGGGGGGGGGTAGGGGGAGGCGGGGGCCCGGCTCAGAGATGATACCCCCCTGGGCGATGCCAGAGAGCACTGAGCAGAACCGCAGAAAAGGCAGGAAATTAAATTAACGGGAGGAAAAACGCGCACCGGAGAGCCCAGCGCTCAGGAGACCCGCATCGGCCCGCCGCCATCAATCATCACCCAGGCAACAGGGGGGCGGGGGGTCTTATCCAATGACCTCACGACAACTCAAACGCCTGATGAATTATGAAACAAATAAATCTGTGTGGACAGCAGAGCTCTGGGATTTCCCGTCCTGTGAGTTGGAAGTGCCACGGGGGGGGGGGGGGGGTGTTTATGCAAGAAAGAGTACGCTGGGGCTACTTAGAGCTGCACCCCCGCCCCCCAGAAGGCCAGGAGTGATTTCCCTAATCGCTCGGGGATGGCAGTTGCTCGGGGGTAATGGCAGTTGCTCAGGGATAATGGCAGTTGCTCTGGGATAATGGCAGTTATGGGGTTTTTGGTCGCATTGCCGTATGGTTTTTAGGTTTTGTTCATTCCCTGTCTGAGCAACAAGCTGTAGCAAGGCGCACTGAACACGGCGCACATGGATTGGGGATATCGAGTGGCGCCGACCGCAAGAGACTAGATTCCTGCGACCTGAAGGCAATCGATCAGGCCGGCCCCAGCCCGGCCCCAGCCCGGGGAGCGGAGGCCCAAATCAATTGCAAACGACAAATTGCTCTAAAAAGAATAGCTCCAAACCGTCAGATTAAAACTAGGTTTGAGTTGCAGGTATTTGAGTTTAGACAACCGCCATTTACGCTCCTGCCAGATGGTGTCTAACCTGAGTGTGCCCTGCTGTTCTCACTAAATTCCTGCCTCGCGTAATGGCCTTTAATTTACGACTCTCGCATCTCTCTAATAACAAATAATTATTTCCTCTCAGCGTAATGTGTTCTCCCGGAATGTATAATCCTACGCTCTCTTAAAAGGACAATTTCTTTCACAAGTACAAAAATTGCTCCATAAAGTGCCCTCATATAAATTGTGAATATAGTTGAACGAAGAAAACATTAATTTTTTTATTACATTCATAAGCAATATATACTCTAGGTTTAGCTGCCATTTTGTTCAATAGCAGTATTAATATACACTGCCCGCCCAAAAAAAAAGTTGCACACACTAATATTTTGTTGGACCGCCTTTAGCTTTGATTATGGCGCGCATTCGTTGTGGCATTGTTTCGACAACCTTATGCAACGTCACAACATTTATTTCCATCCAGACTTGCATTAATTTTTGGCCGAGATCTTGTATTGACGACGGGAGAGTCGAACCACTCCGTGAAGTCTTCTCCAGCACATCCCAAAGACTTTCAATGGGGTTAAGGTCAGGACTCTGGTGGCCAATTCATGTGTGAAAATGATTCCTCATGCTCCCTGAACCACTCTTTCACAATTTGAGCCCGATGAATCTTGGCATTGTCGTCCTGGAATATGCCCATTGATGGGATAACCTGGTCATTCAGTACATTCAGGTACTCAGCTGATTTCATTTTATTGCTGCATAACGTTGCTGAGCCTAGACCTGACCAATTGAAGCAACCCCAGATCATAACACTGCCTCCAGAGGCTTGTACAGTGGGCACTATGCATGACTGGTGCAACTGCAACTTTTTTTTTGGCCAGGCAGTGTATTATGCATTATATTCTTATTATATTATGAAAATATTATGAATATAATTTGTTTTGCAGACACAATTACCATGGGCAACTTGTACTAGCTTAATATTAGACAATTGGATATTTAATATTAAATATTAATATTAGATATATCTATTTAATAACATGTCATATTAAAGATAAGATTTTGTATATTATTACCCTTAATGAGAGTGTGGTCAGAAAGTGAGTATTACAGCAGTGAAGCACAGATACAGAACTAACCTGACTTTGTGTAGAGGATTAGTGCGTTAGATACAGAACTAAACTGACATGGTGTAAAGGATTAGTGTGTTAGATACAGAACTAACCTGACTTGGTGTAAAGGATTAGTGTGTTAGATACAGAACTAACCTGACTTGGTGTAGAGGATGAGTGTGTTAGATACAGAACTAATCTGACTTGATGTAGAGGATGAGTGTGTTAGATACAGAACTAACCTGACTTGATGTAGAGGATTAGTGTGTTAGATACAGAACTAACCTGACTTGGTGTAGAGGATGAGTGTGTTAGATACAGAACTAACCTGACTTGGTGTAGAGGATGAGTGTGTTAGATACAGAACTAACCTGACTTGGTGTAGAGGATGAGTGTGTTAGATACAGAACTAACCTGACTTGGTGTAGAGGATGAGTGTGTTAGATACAGAACTAACCTGACTTGGTGTAGAGGATTAGTGTGTTAGATACAGAACTAACCTGACTTGGTGTAGAGGATTAGTGTGTTAGATACAGAACTAACCTGACTTGGTGTAGAGGATGAGTGTGTTAGATACAGAACTAACCTGACTTGGTGTAGAGGATTAGTGTGTTAGATACAGAACTAACCTGACTTGGTGTAGAGGATTAGTGTGTTCGATACAAAACTAACCTGACTTGGTGTAGAGGATTAGTGTGTTAGATACAGAACTAACCTGACTTGGTGTAGAGGATTAGTGTGTTAGATACAGAACTAACCTGACTTGGTGTAGAGGATGAGTGTGTTAGATACAGAACTAACCTGACTTGGTGTAGAGGATTAGTGTGTTAGATACAGAACTAACCTGACTTGGTGTAGAGGATTAGTGTGTTAGATACAGAACTAACCTGACTTGGTGTAGAGGATGAGTGTGTTAGATACAGAACTAACCTGACTTGGTGTAGAGGATGAGTGTGTTCGATACAGAACTAACCTGACTTGGTGTAGAGGATTAGTGTGTTAGATACAGAACTAATCTGACTTGGTGTAGAGGATGAATGTGTTAGATACAGAACTAACCTGACTTGGTGTAGAGGATGAGTGTGTTAGATACAGAACTAACCTGACTTGGTGTAGAGGATTAGTGTGTTAGATACAGAACTAACCTGACTTGGTGTAGAGGATGAGTGTGTTAGATACAGAACTAACCTGACTTGGTGTAAAGGATTAGTGTGTTAGATACAGAACTAACCTGACTTGGTGTAGAGGATGAGTGTGTTAGATACAGAACTAACCTGACTTGGTGTAAAGGATTAGTGTGTTAGATACAGAACTAACCTGACTTGGTGTAGAGGATGAGTGTGTTAGATACAGAACTAACCTGACTTGGTGTAGAGGATGAGTGTGTTAGATACAGAACTAACCTGACTTGGTGTAAAGGATTAGTGTGTTAGATACAGAACTAACCTGACTTGGTGTAGAGGATGAGTGTGTTAGATACAGAACTAACCTGACTTGGTGTAGAGGATTAGTGTGTTAGATACAGAACTAACCTGACTTGGTGTAGAGGATGAGTGTGTTAGATACAGAACTAACCTGACTTGGTGTAAAGGATTAGTGTGTTAGATACAGAACTAACCTGACTTGGTGTAGAGGATGAGTGTGTTAGATACAGAACTAACCTGACTTGGTGTAGAGGATGAGTGTGTTAGATACAGAACTAACCTGACTTGGTGTAAAGGATTAGTGTGTTAGATACAGAACTAACCTGACTTGGTGTAGAGGATGAGTGTGTTAGATACAGAACTAACCTGACTTGGTGTAGAGGATGAGTGTGTTAGATACAGAACTAACCTGACTTGGTGTAGAGGATGAGTGTGTTAGATACAGAACTAACCTGACTTGGTGTAAAGGATTAGTGTGTTAGATACAGAACTAACCTGACTTGGTGTAGAGGATGAGTGTGTTAGATACAGAACTAACCTGACTTGGTGTAAAGGATTAGTGTGTTAGATACAGAACTAACCTGACTTGGTGTAAAGGATTAGTGTGTTAGATACAGAACTAACCTGACTTGGTGTAGAGGATGAGTGTGTTAGATACAGAACTAACCTGACTTGGTGTAGAGGATGAGTGTGTTAGATACAGAACTAACCTGACTTGGTGTAGAGGATGAGTGTGTTAGATACAGAACTAACCTGACTTGGTGTAGAGGATGAGTGTGTTAGATACAGAACTAACCTGACTTGGTGTAGAGGATGAGTGTGTTAGATACAGAACTAACCTGACTTGGTGTAAAGGATGAGTGTGTTAGATACAGAACTAACCTGACTTGGTGTAGAGGATGAGTGTGTTAGATACAGAACTAACCTGACTTGGTGTAGAGGATTAGTGTGTTAGATACAGAACTAACCTGACTTGGTGTAAAGGATGAGTGTGTTATATACAGAACTAACCTGACTTGGTGTAGAGGATGAGTGTGTTAGATACAGAACTAACCTGACTTGGTGTAGAGGATGAGTGTGTTAGATACAGAACTAACCTGACTTGGTGTAGAGGATGAGTGTGTTAGATACAGAACTAACCTGACTTGGTGTAGAGGATGAGTGTGTTAGATACAGAACTAACCTGACTTGGTGTAGAGGATGAGTGTGTTAGATACAGAACTAACCTGACTTGGTGTAGAGGATGAGTGTGTTAGATACAGAACTAACCTGACTTGGTGTAGAGGATGAGTGTGTTAGATACAGAACTAACCTGACTTGGTGTAGAGGATGAGTGTGTTAGATACAGAACTAACCTGACTTGGTGTAGAGGATGAGTGTGTTAGATACAGAACTAACCTGACTTGGTGTAGAGGATGAGTGTGTTAGATACAGAACTAACCTGACTTGGTGTAGAGGATGAGTGTGTTAGATACAGAACTAACCTGACTTGGTGTAGAGGATGAGGACGTTGGTTCTGGTCCGTAGGAGCTTTTTGAAGTCCTTGTGGTCGCTGACTCTCTCGATGAGGGGGGACACTTTGGCTGCCTGCAGCACAGAGGACGCAGCCAACACCTGTTTGATAAGGTGGAGGGTGGAGGAAGAGGTGAGAGGCCGCTCATCATCATCATCATCATCATCATCATCATCATCATCATCATCATCCGTACCCCTGACACCCACATAAATGACCCCAGCAATGCTACAGTACAATAATGTGATACTACGGTGCACCAGAAATGGGGACAGAACAGAACAGAGCAGAGCGGTCCGTGTGGACACTGCGGGCCTGAAAGAGCCGTAATGGAGGCTTGTGTCTGAGAGCACCCAGAGATCAGACGTGGAGGAAGAGGGATTGAGCCTACCACGCACCGTGAGAAGAAGTGCATTGTGGGTAATCCACTCCGTGGCACCAGGCCTGTGCATAGGCCGTCGCAGTGAGACAGATGTGCACAAATTACCCATGGGGCAAGAGTCAAGGGCAGCTTCTTCATCACTTTATTACCAGTAAATGTGTACAGATTTTGCAAAAGGGATGTACTTATATACACATACAGATCCTTTCCAAAAAATTTTTATATCATGGAAAAGTTTCAAGAAATTAGAATAGTGTGTCGAAAATCAGCATTTACTTCAGCTATTTCAGAGAATTAATGTTTTAGACTGAGTGTCACACTATCATCTAATTTACTCAAAACACCTGCAAAGTTTATCTCAGTTTGGTTCAGTATGGGGAAGACTGCAGACTTGACAATTGGCCAGAAGACCATCATTGACACCCTCCAGAAGACGGGTAAGCCACGAAAGGTCATCGCTAAGGAGGCTGGCTGTTCACAGAGTGCAGTGTCCAAGCATATCAATAGAAAGTTTAGTGGAAGGGAAAAATATGGCAGGAGAAGGTGCACAAGCAAAAGAGATGACCGTAGGCTTCAGTGGATTGTCAAGCAAAGACGATTCCAAAATTTGGCGGAGATGCAGAGGGAGTGGACTGAGGTTGGAGTCAGTGCTTCAAAAACCACCATGTACAGACGTATCCGGGACATGGGCTACAACTGTCGGATTCCTCGAGTCAAGCCACTCCACTCATTCTCTGAAATAACTGAAGTAAATGCTGATTTTCGACACACTATTCTAATTTCTTGAAATACTGTTTTGGGGGTTTTCTGGAGCTGTGAGCCAAAATTATGAAAAATGAAACAAATAAAGGCTAGAAATATTTCACTTTGTGCGTAATGAATCTATAATCTATGAAAGTTTCACTTTTTGAATGGAATTATGGAAAAAAAAAAACCTTTTCCATGATATTCTAATTTTTTGGAAAGGATCTGTATATATATTGATAAAAGCTCCATCCCAGAGTTTATGATGCTGGTGGGTATGGTGCACTTCAAACCGTGCTGGTGTCTCTTAAGAGTTCATACATTTTTCTCTTTTTTGCACATGATGTTGTCAGTCACCAAAATTCAAGTTTGTTCCTCACCCAATCTCAGAAATAAAAGGTACATTTTTCTTCTTTTAGGAAGAAATTTCCCAAATGTACCCTGAAAGTGTTCTATTTGGGTACGAATAAGTACCTTTCGAAGCAAAAAAGGTACAAATTAATTATGTATTGCTGGACAGGGGTATAATTTAATGTACCTACAGGTTGCCACCCCAGTGACAATCTTTTGTAACTTTTTAGGTACTTTTCATACCTTTTTTTCTCCCTGAGAGCCGAGCAGTGAAAACGGTCAGAAACAGAAGTGTGACTCATACTGGTGCCCTGATGAGCCGCCCGCTCCCGCTGAGAAACTCAAACCTCCTACTTTCTGCCACTTATTAAAAATCTTTTTCTCTACTTTTTTATTTTATTTAATATTGTTCCCAGACTCAGATGGCGGCTCGCTTTTCACCTTCATCCAATCAGAGCGCCGAATGATCTGGGTTCAATTCAAAACAAATAACCGTCCGATGGACTTTCTCATTCGCCCTCCCGAGTCACCGCAGGGCACCTTGCAGAGACGGGTCCGACGCAGGATTAGATTCTGTCAACCGCGGTGGAAATACGACGCGGGCGAAGACACCGGCGGAGAATCCAGGCGAACGGTCTTTCTTCCCCCCTCAGGAGCAGAGTGCTCTGTGGGGAATATGAAAATCCAGTCCGGCTCATCAGACGTGTTGATTAGACGTCGGGATTCCGGCCTCCTGCGCGGGAGGGGAAGTGGAGATGGCGGTTGTGGGTAATTAAAGGACGTCAACCGCATGACGCCTCTGAAGCACCGCGCTCCCGGCCTCAACGGTCTCGCCTCTGACAGGCGTCCTCCAATAGGACTCAATGTCCATACATAGATAGAATGGCACCTCTGGAATTTCTAGCAACGTCCAGTTCAAAAGGTGTGATGCCTACCCCCAACTCACAACCTAATATTAAGAATGCTGGTCCAGTCGAACACAATGAGACCACACAATGTTGGATTTTCAGTCCTTTTGAACTCTGACTTCTTGGTAACTACAGTTGACTGAAAAGCACAGAAAACGCAGAACATTGCCTTGATAAACCCTAACTGAAGGTCGGGTGATAGCCTGCAGAGCAGTGGTCACCAACCCTGCTCCTGGAGATCTACCGTCCTGGAGGTTTTTCATGCCAACATTAATTTGACACACCTCATTCTACTAATTAGCTCAACAAAAATCTGTAGCTGTTGAATGAGGTGTGCTTTGCTCGGGTTGGAGTGAAAACCTCCAGGATGCTAGATCTCAGCCCGCTGCGTGACAGCACACCGCCATGCTAGGAGGCCCCAACCAAGCTACTAAAATAAGCTGGAGTTGTAAAAATGAGAAATTCCCTTAAACAAAGACACGTGTATGTACATAAATGAAAACAAGACTTTACTGTTTAAGGGAAATCAAATTATACACTTATCTCACCAAAGTTTTGACAAAAAATGCAGTCTGGGCCCTCTATCTGTCAAAGGCCAACTGTATAAACATTAAATATAAAGGTTGCTATTGACTGCACTCCTGTAGATCTATGACTGGAAACGCTCCATTAGGGACAGAAATGGAATTCCGGGTGGTTACATTATAGGAACACATTTCAACAGAACGAGCGTTCGGCTCCCAGGTTTCCCTGCTCATATAGACTATTATTTTATTTTAATTCAAACAACCCCTGGAAAAGGACCGGCAGTGTTTCCCATTAATGTATTAAACTGTGGCGGCCCTCCACAATTTAATATCTACCGCCACAGTTTCAAATTGATGAAAAAAATAAAAATAAAAATAAAAAATTGTTTCATGTGCGTACTGTAGCCCTGTCACTTCAAAAAACTCCTCTCTGGCTCTCATCACTCTATCGCTGCCCCTCCCCCCTGCTTCACCCAAACACGCATGCATCGACAGTCCCACAAATACGCGAGTGCATCTCCGAGACAGAGGCTGTATCTCCTCACGATTCTGAGGAGATTAGACGTGGTTAGTATGTTTGTGAAAGTTAAACCCTCTGGTAGCCTACACTACACTATAATGGATATATTGTTCAAGAATTAAGTGAGCCAAGCTCTCGACTGTGTTACGATATTAATTTTGCATAAGTTAATGTAACAACCTTGTACAACTTTAGCTAGAAAGCTAGCGGCTATAAAACATTTTAGCCGCAACTAAGCTATTGTTATCTTGCTTGCTAACTTGAGAAGCAAAACAAAATAAAATATATACTAGTTTATGTATAGCTATTGTAGCATCTCGTGGAAGATAATATGGACGTTATTCAAGGGGGATATCAGCACAACCTGCTGTGTTCAGGACAGGGTTTCCCCCATTTCCCTTCAGTGCAGTCTCAGTTTTTAACCATCTCTGGCGTTGCCCCACTCGTTTGGCTTCCATGTCATATAACAGGATCTACCTTTTTAAAGTACTTTACTAAGAAAACACACAGCCTAGAGAAGAAGAGGAAGAATCAAAGTAGCAAACATTTAATAGCCATCCAATCAGATTCCGAGGGCTTTCTTGTCAATAAACAAGTATTTATAGAACTTGTTTTTTTCATTTATTTCTTTTTATTGTAGGCTAGTTTTCAAGTTCAGTCCCACTTAAGACAGGGCGCAGGTTTGGGGCAGAAACAGGTTAACATGCATTGTGTTAACATGTTAACAGGTTAACATGCATTGTGCTAACATGTTAACATGCATTGTGGTAGTTTCTGTATTGTGTTGTACGCTGACCATAACTTGATGAACATTTTTCATCAGACTACGTTTGTGCGTGTTAGCTAGCAGTCTATCCAAAAAAGTAAGCTAACCAAAATTGTATTTATTTCACGTTCCAATACCCCATGACCCAGTCACAAAAGAATTGTGGATCTAGTCTTAAAATTTTTATCATGAAGAGCACCAAATCGATACATTTAGCTGTTGAAATTAAGCTTGCCCCCGGACCCCCCTAGACAGTTCAGGGTCCACCCACCACAGTTTCAGAAAATCCTGTGGGAAACACTGACCGGGAATGGCCTTCAACAGCAGGGCCATCGGTGAAATACACTGGCAAAACAAAACGGTGTACATCCATATTAAGAATGGCTTCAATTCAATTACAGGACATGAAAGGGCTTTTAGAAGCATTCCCATTCTAACACTTTGCAGTCGCTATGGATCTATGAGCATCAGGGTAACATATTTGGTCAAATAAAGCACCCTGCATGCACACACTTGGTCTGCATAACCCCCAGACAAACACATTGTTTCCCAGATACTCCATTAAAAAATTTTTTTTTTTTTTTTAAGAAATGTAACTGAAAAATTTAAATGGGAAAGAGTCCAACCAAAGGGTCGTAGAGGTCGTAGAGGTCCACCTATTGAGAACCTGGCACTGGCCTGGCTCTTCTGAACCCGAGCCAGCCTCTTGCTGATGCGTAAGGATCGAGGATGAGTACTGGTACTCCGGGGCCATCACTGTCACATCGGGGCCGTTAAATTACAGCCTTTTCAAAGAGGCTTCTATTGAGCGGCGAGCTCGGCCGCGCTCGATGCCGGGGGCTTTGTCCCCGCGGCAGCCCTATTTTCACAAGAGCCTCCTCATTATTTTCTCCCGTTTAAAGGCTAATGGAGGAGAACAGGCCTGATTATTTCTCCCGCTTCCACTCAGCGAGTCAGGAATAAACCAGTTGTGAGCGTGAGCGATGGCGCTCCATTTCAGCGGCGGAACAGGTATCATCGCATCGCCCCGAGAAATGAAGGAGGGAGAAAAAAAATGCAGGAGAAAGAAAAGAGGCAGAGGAGGAGAAAGAGAAAAATGAGCTGCGGTGGAGACGCCATTATCTTTTTCTTTTTTTTCCTCCCTCTTTTTTTAATGCATCCTGCAACCAGACCGCCGGTCAACATCCATCACTTCCTTTACCTGCTCCTCAAAGGAATCTAGACTATTTAGGATGGCCGACCGCTTCACGTTATCACAATACTAATATTCTGCTTCTGCTCTGCGGGCAAATATTCTCCAGAAACTAGGTGACCTGGTTCAATAAACACTTCATGCTCGAAGATAGGTACCAGCTGAGAAACAACAAAAAACTCTCATTTCCCAGAGGCCGTGTGGAAGCGGTCAATAAGGAGGCCGACTTTAAACCCAGATACCAATCTTATGAAAGAAAGACAGTCTAAATAAATGTGAGTTCATAAATTACTTAAATAGGATATGGCCCACACACCATTGTTAAGACAGACCCTCTGTATTCCCCATCCTAAATACAGAAAACATGTGACTGATTGTTAACCGATAGACACAATGTACATAATTCAGCTTCAGACATATAGGATTGTGCTTTCATTTTCCTTCTTTCATTATTGATCGTGCGAGTCCTCCATGCAACACAATAACCTTGGGCCATTACTTTTGAAGATTGTTTTATAAAAGTCTGTCCGTGTGCGAGCGTACGTGAGACTGTGAGAGCAACTTCTCTGAATAGTGCATCTATCAGGACTATTTCATAATCACATTAGTGGAATGAAATCGTACATAGCTTATCCTAAAAAAATGTGTCACATCGCATAAGTGTAAAAAAAAGTCACAATTAATGAGCATGGAGAGCCAGCATCCTGTCTGAACCCTCCATCTGCTGCCGTGACAAATCTGCTTAATATACAGCTTCCCCTTTTCCTGCTTTTTTTTAAAGAGGGCACCACTGAATCAGCACAAAACAGTCCGCTGTTTGTCAAATGTACCTTTTCATTTTCTCTAGATTAATGAGCCAAACTACAGAGAGAAAGAGCAGGAGAGGAGAGAGAGAGAGAGGAGACCGAGGTCCGGATATTTCACTCCAGGATTATTAGCGGAGTCTTTGTTCAAAAAACACAGTCAGGAGAAGAACACAAGTCCTTTATAATGTTTGGTAATTAGCAATCCATTTGAGATCGGATAAACTAAATGACATTATTGACAATGGGGGCTCTCTTACAATACTCAATTCAATAGCCCTTTCTAATATACATATATATATATATAAATAATTAAGGATGAGCTTTTACAAGTGCACACAGCCAATGGCAAGTCTCTTAGAACATCAGAGGTATTGGTTTCACTATCCACATTAAAAGATTTAGATCTCGGGACTTCCTAAAATTGTTATGACAGGGGTAGCAAAGGAGGTGAGCTGTGCATTGTCTGCAGGCAAAAACGTCTTTGTTAATTTCTCCTGTACTGCTGTTCTGCTGCTTAACCCTGCCACGAGCGTGAACCCACCCCTGTTTGCTCTTCCGACCACAAACCGGATGTTAAGCACAAACGTCCTTCTGCCAGGAGTGAGAAGCGGGACAAGGATATATAACAAGACTGCCTGGGTGTTTTTGTTTTATTTTTTACTCTGTGGGTGAAACCATTATAGAGCAATACAGTGTGTTAGATGTTTATCTTGGGGTTTCTGCAGGTTAGCCTACTACCTGTCATCAGGGTAGCCGTGCATAATGTGTAAAGTAATGGAGCGGGTTCAGGACGCAACACGCTCCGTGGGCAAAAAAATAATTATTATTCCCCGTCTTTGATGGACTTCGTCAAACGCTCTACACGCCGCGTAAATTTTAACAAAAAAACAAAAACAAATGTGTCTTCAGGACATTTCTCAATCAATGTCTATTTTATAAAGTGAAAGATATTGAATAGAAGGCATTTTCAGCGAAATGTTAAAATAAATTAATAATGACACTCCTGGGTCACACCTACTATGGACTCCAAAACTTGAAAAGTGTGAAACAATGGCTTTCATTTCTGTTCTGCACAGCGGATCTTGCCAGAAGAATGCAAAACTGAAAATAAAATATTTGGCCTTCCTGCCACCTTGCGTGGGGACTTCCGACCCAAAGACACAGTAGCCTAAACTGTACCGGCCGGTACCTACAGCAGCCTGGCCTAGCGGATCGCTCCCGTCTTAAGCGGCCAACAGGTCCGGTACTCAAGACAATTCTCCATAAACAAAATGCCTTCCTATCGGTTTGAATGGATTCGCCTTTAGAAGTCACTACCAAGGTTTAAACACATTCAATTGTAATAACAACACAAGAGGATGTATCAAAAACATGTAGCCTATTGTTCTATAAACAACTGTAGCAAACAGGCGCCACATTGTTACAATTTACACTCAATGTGGCTAATGTTACACTGCCTAGAGACTTCGGACTTTTTTTGGTATGCAATATCCCAAATAGCTCGCTAACAGCTAGGTGGCTATCCACGTAGCCTACTTTGAAAAGACCAAAACAATCAAATCGTCTATTTTTCACATGTCTAAATATTATCAGAGACACTACAACATATAATTTCGATGGCAGTTATTCACGAATCTTTTTCTTCAAGTTCAACTTCCAATTTCCGAATGGACTACGAGCCGCTACGCTAGCCTGCTAGCCAGCTATCAACTTTGCACTGCTGTGTGGTTCATGACTGGTGCAATCACACCATTCTCGGGCGGTAATTTCCCAAAGTTTTAAAACACAGCGCACACATGTTTATTATGTAACGATTATTTATTGTGCATTAGCTTATTTCAGAAAACAACTCACCAACACCACGAATAGATACATGTTGTGTCCCCTCATCTCACTCCCGCAGTGGATCAAAGTAGCCGTGATGCAGCTGCCACGTCTGGATACGCAAGCGCAATCCACGGAATACGGATTCTCGTGGAAGGCGCAAAGCTTCTTAGGAATTGTAGTTTTAGACTGGAGATGCACAATTGCGATATCACATTAAGATGTAAATCAAAGCACTACACTTCCATCGATCCCTGTTGCGATACGAACCAATATAGAATACCGCACTCGGAAAAGAGAAAGCGCATGAGAGGGGTGAAATGTGTTTTGTTTTACTATAAATATTGTTGGTTGGGGCCGTGGATGTACTATAGCTAATTGCCAAAGAAAAATCTCAATTACTCAGAGATTATTTAGACTAGACCAACCAAAGTTTAATATATTAAATTTACATATGTCTACTAATTACCCAAAACCTATACCTATAAGTTTAAAGATGATCACATTTGACATGTAGTTCATCAAAATGTATTTTAATGGAAGTCGTCAGATGTTGCAACTGTCCCCAAGTCGAGGGACAGTTGCAACATGTAAAGAATGCATTAAACTGTAACCTACTAATTAACTTTTGCCTTTTGTCTCAATGTCACTGTCAGGTGACACACTACAATGCAGTTTCAAAAATGTCTACACGAGAGCACCAGAACAAGGGCGCTAACCCATGTACTGTAGTTCACATCTATATTTTCCTCAAGGACCCATAAAGTCCACCATATTGGATTTTCCGCTAATTAGCATTTTTTGTAAAACACTTAAAATGCTACTCCTCCTAGAGAATTTGACGGATTTGCACGAAACCTGGTATATACCCTCCTTAGACCATGCTTCATAAAAATTGCATACAGAATTGTGATATTTTAAAAGATAACTTTCCATCAAACGGTTTTGGAATTATTAGCATTTTTGTAGTAAGCCACGGCCACTGAAAATTCATTGGCTTGTCATTCGGCCATTTTTTTGACTGAGGCCTTAGAAAAGGTACGTGATATGAATCCACATACCAAGTTCTGTGCAAATAGGTCAAATTTTGTAGGAGTAGCAGCATTTTAAGTGTTTTACAAAAATGCTAATTAGCGGAAAATCCAATATGGCAGAATTTATGGGTCCTTAAGACAAATTTGTTCCTCATAAGCAGAGGGAATTGTAATGAGGCATACATGGGAAGACAACAGTTGGCATATTTGGGTCAACTATCCTTTTAAAATAAGTATATTAAGACACATTTAATATTGCTTTCTCCATTAGAAAAAGCGGGACCTGATATAGCTGCTTAGCTTGGGGACAGTTGTTGCAACTGTCCCTCACAGTTGCAACATGAGAAAACCTCATATGCTAGCTAGACACAATGACACTGACACATGCTAATCATGTCACATAGAAATCAACAAAACAATGATTCAAACTAAGTAAGTTTGGATTAATTCATACAAAAGGTCAGGACAGTATGACAAAAATATAGCTTGTGAACAAAATTACTTTCATACCTCCAAAACAAGCTTTTGTCAATAAATGTAGAAGCAAAGGTTGAATGTGGCTCCTTTCTTCCTGATGGAGAGAGGGTCTAATTGAGCATGTGTAGTATGGAGTGTCATCATTCTAGCATGTTTCTGATTGGAGGAATAAGATACTGTTGCAACTGTCCCTTGTTGCAACTGTCCCCAGTCTCCCCTACTTCCCATTTTTACAAATTTGATGAAGAGAAACACTGCTTATTTATTTACCCTTCAAATAATGTAGCTAATACATATAGCCTAGTATATATGAAAACGTAGTGAAGAATGAAATCGTTGCTAAAATGTAGCCTACAACTTGATAGCCTGTGTCCCAGACAAGAACGGTAAGAAGTAGCATTTTGCATTTCATTGCAAAGTGATCTGAGGACACGCGGACAGCCAGTAATCCTTTCACGTGTCGAGAAGGTAATAAGTGATCCCAAGGTCACTGCTGGTGCTTACAGTAAGACACACAAATACAAATTATACTGCATAACTGTCTCTTTACTGCAAGACTTCTGGTGCCCCCACCTGGATTAGAAGGATGCGCTGGATTCGCACAGACTGGCAAGGTTGTCAATGCACTCCCTTACAGGATTTTCACAGTAGGTCTGGTGCGGGAATGCAACAATAACAGCAGTGTGTGAAGTTTTTTTCTTTTCTTACATTTTTTAAATATATGTAATCGTACCAACAGAACTATACATTAAAGATCATATCACAAACGAATGAATCTGCTAATGTAGATGGAGCAGTTCGTATTCACAAATGATCTATTTAGAGGACAAATATAATTGTTTATTTAAATATAAAACTGCTGTTCCGTTACAATAATGAAACCGTATAGCCCATGTGAATTTCCTCACTATACGGGGCTTTCGAAAATGCACGTTCCTAATGAAAATAATTTGTTGTTTAAAATGTTTCACTTTTGTTCAATGTGCTATCTTATTGGACCACTGTACAAGTAAACTAGGTTATTAAATTAGGGCATGATCGCTATACATTGTACGATATACCATTAATTGTGATTACTTTAATCAAATGCAGTGGATTTTCATGTACCTCTGGGCTGTACTGTAGCCCCCAATATGTGGACTACTTTTGGGACACACATATATTTCAATTTAAGTGTATGCAACTTTACAGATTGCCCCAAACAAAGTGAAGATGTAGAGTTGTTTTCTTATTCCCGCATTCTCAGTTTCTCCAGCATTCCAAATCTACTCAAACAGTTAACTAATTGCCATGGTACCTCACACGAAAAGTGATGGGGACCAACTCACCAACATAGGGGTGCACATCCTTTACGACAAAAATATGTACCGTTTACCTCAATATAATAATAATAATCCTTAGTCAGAGTGTGATATGTGTGTCTATATAATTTATTTACAGCAAGTCCTCCTACACACCGCAGCTCTACGTCACTCAGTTTAAAGTTTTTCGGTTGGAACACCCCCCATGCCAGCTGAGGTTGTAATGTCCCCGTAGTAGCTGGCGCTCGCGGAGAGCGCAGATAGCAGCTGCAGGTCGTTCAGTGCGAAGGAAGGATTGTGTGAAAGTGGATGCGCTGTTACTGAGGTGCAGGAGTGGGTGATATCGCGCACTGCCTCGTGTATCATTCAAAGCCTTTTGGAAACTCCAATGCTCGAGTCGTAAGGAAAGGTAACGTTGTTGCATTTTTTTCCACGCAAAAGACTGATTTTGATTATTTTCAAGCCCTAGGACTTGAAAAACAGTTTGGAAAACTTAGTTCATGTCCTATAACATGTGGGGGTGATGCTTATTTTTTAAAAATAAACAAACTATATGGTTGAAGATGCTTGCAATACTTTTGCTATTACGTCAAAACGATGTTGTTGAACTGTCAAAGATATCATCATAGCCAATTTAGAGCTGTATTGTGGTATCCCAAACATGCTGTGGCGATTGTTTGTTTTCTCGTATCCTGGTCAGTTATAGCCTGTCCATTTCTTTCAGTTCCGACGAAGTTCGAAGGCTCTAAATATGTTATTGAATAGAATTTATTGGACACCGTGTTTGGATTTTTTCTTTTTTTAAAAACTCAGTATTTTTGATTTCTCGTTAAATGTTGAATCGAATTATTATTTACCAATGTATTTGCTTTGCGGTTGAAGTAGCCATCGCGTTATTTAAGACTCACCCGCTGTATAAATCTGTTTAGTGCATCTGTTAGCAGTTCTATTATACCGCCGCATTTTTACTTGCTACTCACGTTCCCTCTTAGGATCAGAGGTAGGCAAAAAACTGCGGAAGTCGCAAAAATTTTTATTACCGTGCTAGAAACTTGTTTGCTTACTTTTTTTCATAGTAAACGATTGGCATTTTTAACGGTTGATGTTATTTTCCTTTTTAATTTATGGCCATAACTTGTTTTAGAATCGGTTTTTATATTCAATTTCATCAAGTATACTTGCAAAGTTCCTCTTGTGTTCAATGCTCAATAATTATAATAATTGTATGATACGGTATTTGTACTAGGCTATAGCAAACAATATTGTTGCCAGGAAGGTTATGTTTGGAGCATTTTTTATTCTCTAAGTTTTAGCTAAATGTATCTTCAAGTTCAACACAACACAGTCGTTATAGGCTACATGTATGCTGTTTATTTTAACATCTCAAAAAACCATTATGCATATTTGCCAACAACTCGTCTGGGTTATGGACGAAACCTGTCGTGTTCCGAACACGGCGTGATAGAGAATTTTATACCACTAAGATTGTGAAATATTTCGTAAGAACGGATCGCTGTTTTGACTGATCACGGGAAAGGGGGGTGTTATGCCCCCCCGCCCCTATTTTTGCAGTTGCACCGAATAGAAAGAACTTGCATGCTTGTTCTGCCTCGCGGAATTTGTGTCCGCTGATTGACAGTTCTTCTGTTTTATCATTAACGAGGACCGCAAACGTCACCCTGTGCAGGGCACATTTCCCTTGTTGCAATGAACAAATGGACGAATTGGGTTTCAAACGGTTATATTGTCTGAATGAGTGAATTGCATTATGTAGACAGTGCTCTTGACCACTAGTAACAATTCATAAACAATCCATGTAGATCAAACGAATGACACTGTATTGAGGAAACTGTATTATTTGAATCTTTATTATCCTGGCAACCCTATTCTTTTCCTGTGGATGTGTGATTAAATCAGTGATTTAGCTATTTCTGTCCGTGTAGTAGTTGCAAATTGCCAAGAAAGGTTCGATTTTGTCATTTCAAAATCGACCGTTGTTGTGTACAAGGCTTACTGTAAAACAGAATTCCTGCGACTGGTCCTGGAAAGTAAGGCATTTCAATATAATTGATAGTGTTATTGCAGAAGAGATAATATTTTGAAGACTGGTATTTTGGACTCTGTTTGAAATGTAAATTTATATCAGAATCGGCAGAGGGCAGTGTTGAGCAGCTTTGTGACTGCGGTGGCATGGTTTTGTCCTGTTACTGTCATTTTAAGAGACTCATTCAAGTCTGCAATTGAACCTTTGGACCAGTGTATAGCACGTGACCGTTAACTAATTTATCCAACTGCGTGCTCGTGTGTGAAAATATGAATTGGTTTCACTTTGGTGCCTCTCTTCCGTGATGAAAAAAACGAGCAAATGAGCATATAATCAGTAGATCTACATTTCTTATAATTCTTTTTTTCTTCTTCTTCTTCTTTTGATGGGGATGGTTGGCATTGAGAGATAATGATGGCTCAGTCCCACATTGCATCCTTAGCTATGATTCCTCAACCTTCACTTGGCAGAGTTAAAAGGCTGCCAGCCCCTTTATCAAGCTGATAGGCTGTCTGTTACCAGGCCAGAAGCTGATGGATTGCTCCTAACCTATGCAAGCAGAGTTTGCCAGCACATCTGTTTTAAAAATAAACAGCAGCTGTGTGGTGATGGTGTCGTTGAACAGTGCATACTTGATACGGGTATCGGATCACATTTAATTAAGTGTGAGCGTTTAGTCCTGGGCTTTGTTGCTTTTTCTTTGTTTACAACTTTTTCTCATCCCTTGACCATGCTTTGTGCCAATTGTGGAATTGTCATTAATTGAGTCGAGCAGTTGTGTTTACACTGTGAACAAGCCAAGTGCTCTTAAAGCTTCGAGCTTTAGCTCCATCGCGTTTTGCCTTGTGACAAGATGCATTTTGCACACAAAAAACTGGCCTCTATCTACTACTGTCTCTTAATATAATTAGTCAGTGTTATAGTACATGTATTCCTGAAACTAAAGCAGGACGGAAACGCTCCCTGCATTACCTACTGCCTCAAAAGCTGGCTTAGACACCTGCAGTCTGTTCATTACTTTATTTATTGTAATGGGTGGCAGCTCTGTTTGCAATGAGAGGCACAACATAATCCATTCTTATTCGGTATGTTAATCGTACTTCTTGATATCGGCCCTCTACAGAAGTCGGGAGCTTCCTCGTCTCTTATTAAATAGCTTTCTAAAATGGGAGCGTTCTGGTCTCTCTCGCGACCTCCTCTATCAAATAGCTGCCTTCACTCTCCAAACTCATTTACACTTCACATGCTATTATCAATATTTATGTAACTTTGCCTCCAGAAAATGTAAACAATTTTCAGCACTGGCTCTTTATGAAATATACTTATGTTTACGCTAATACTGTGCCCGGTGTCCCTCACTTGGAATGTGGTAAAAACGCCCGTCTGGTAACGTTATTTTATTCTTAAAAATCGCAACGTCGTCTGTCCAGGTGCGAGCGCATGTCCAGGTTTCTAAACATCGGGGGGTCACAAGGCTGTTCATTTGATCCACAGGTAAAACATTTCGGATTCTCTTCATGGTTACAGCGGGCGGGTTTGTGTTTTGACCGTGGGTTTGTTGTGCCGATGAATCGCATGTGAAGATGCAAAGGCCTTTATCCGCGAGAATTTAACAACGGGATTTATACTGGCATTGCTGCAAACCTCATCTTCATTGGAATTCTATCCCAATGCACTGTTCAAGTTATACTTGGTGAAGCAATTCATTTGTTAATTTAAGGGGGGGGGGGGGGGGGTGTACCCACGGTTTTGCATTAAACTTTGAGCAAATGCCTCTGCTGGCTGTATAATTAATATTCATATGTGCCAACGGAGAAAGTGTTCCATTCAAGTGTTTTCCTAGCTTCTCCTTTCTCATGTTAAGCAACCTACTTGGTTCTCATCTTTAATGAACTTGTGAGGGCTCTTGTTAAGTTCTCAGACTGTGAACTGTGCCAAGTTTCTTTGAAAGACAATCTAAACCCAACCCTTGTCAGGAAACTTGTCACAATCCTATTGTATCCATAGTAACAACCAGTAAGGGGTGGGGCAAAATCCAGAAGCATTTGATATCGACATAGCTGGTTCATGAATAAGTATGGTCGCGATTAAAATAATGACTCGACGGAGACTCCTCATCAAATTTTTAGCGGTGCATTTTTAAACCGTGTCGCATGAATTATTGCTCACTTTCAGGCATCAATTGAGAGGGACGATGCCAATAAATGTTTAATGCGGGGAACCTAACCTGCCTTCGCCGCCCATATTACCAAATGGAAAAATCGACATGTCTGACACGTTTTTGCCGTCTGCTGGAAAAAGTGAAAGCCGTGGAACGTGAGACGCACGGAGCTGTAGCCCGCGTCGTACGCACACACAATTTATAACAACACAAGCGAATGTTTGGTAAGCTTCGGTAAGATGTGGTAGGCTACTTAATATTGGGCAGCCATAAAAGCGTATTCCTTTATCAACATGTGCATGTGTATTTATTTATTAGTACGTAGATGAAAAATGACTAACATTTACAAAGACGGGGTGAACGTGCAAGCCGGCTCAATAAATTAATAAGGGTTTCCTGATAAGTGCCCCTTTTAAGTGCGCTGATTTACTGCATTGAATGTATAAATCCACATTTTTATGGTCACTGGTATTTTCAGTCGTCGCTGTAATGTGGTCTAATTGGATGGCGCTAATCAGTAAAAAAAAAAAAAGAACGCTATAAATTTAGTCTATAACAGGATTAGCATTCTTCATGTGAGCAGTCGCCTCTCTCAATAATATTTATGGAAAGGTGCGGAGTGTAAAGGCTAATTAGCAGAACAACATCCCTTACCTTGTACAAACAGCAAAGTGACAGACTGTGAATCAGGGTTCTCTTTTTGTAAGGGAGTACGGGTGACGACTGTGAGGCTCGTACTCTTTTGTACGGCGGGAAATATTTGCCGCTTGGTCGCGTTATCGAACCGCGCGGCCTGCGTAGTGCACAGACTGGGCCCTTTCTCCGCTCCACTTTCCAACGCATCAAGGGCACTGACGAGCAGATGCTGATGATATTTAACTTGTGGAATATTTTCACCCCTCTGCAAATGGGGAGCGATGGGCTCCATCTGTCCCCGGTGCTAACCCTGACTTTGTGGGGTGCCCCCCCCCCCCGTCCGCCTGTGCTGATTTATCCCCACAGAGAGAGATCTGGGGGTGCTCCAGAGGAACTCTACAGAGTGAGGTCATGTGACCCCATAAACCAATCAATCAATCAGATTTAATGTAGCATATGCCCCTCACAAGTGCACAATAGCAGTAGGGCGGAACGATGAAGCCGTGGTGAAATGCTGACGTGTGATGCTGAAGGAAAGATACGTGGATATTTCTGAAGGTCAAAACGAATGATTGGATGTTATGGAAGGTTAGGGAGCAATGACGGAGGGCACATATAAATATAATTTAAAAAACCGAAACAACAAAAAAATAAACTGAAATGAATGTGTAAGATAAAGCCCCCCCACCCCCATCGGCGTCTGTCTTTTCAATCTGGTCTGCAATACACAGAGGCATCCCGATGTGCACTTTATTTTAGATTTGCCTAGCAGACTTCCTCTGTTTACACTCTAGCCCGTCGCTCTCTCAGAGACACACTTTAAATCACTGCATGTTTTTATGACTGATGGACCATGAGGAAGAGTAGGCATCTCAGAGCTGCTGTCCCACACCATGAGGAAGAGTAGGCATCTCAGAGCTGCTGTCCCACGCCATGAGGAAGAGTAGGCATCTCAGAGCTGCTGTCCCACACCATGAGGAAGAGTAGGCGTCTCAGAGCCGTTGTCCCACGCCATGAGGAAGAGTAGGCATCTCAGAGCTGCTGTCCCACGCCATGAGGAAGAGTAGGCATCTCAGAGCTGCTATCCCATGCCATGAGGAAGAGTAGGCATCTCAGAGCTGCTGTCCCACGCCATGAGGAAGAGTAGGCATCTCAGAGCTGCTGTCCCACGCCATGAGGAAGAGTAGGCATCTCAGAGCTGCTGTCCCACACCATGAGGAAGAGTAGGCATCTCAGAGCTGCTGTCCCACGCCATGAGGAAGAGTAGGCATCTCAGAGCTGCTGTCCCACGCCATGAGGAAGAGTAGGCATCTCAGAGCTGCTGTCCCACACCATGAGGAAGAGTAGGCATCTCAGAGCTGCTGTCCCACACCATGAGGAAGAGTAGGCATCTCAGAGCCTTTGTCCCACACCATGAGGAAGAGTAGGCATCTCAGAGCTGCTGTCCCACGCCATGAGGAAGAGTAGGCATCTCAGAGCTGCTGTCCCACGCCATGAGGAAGAGTAGGCATCTCAGAGCTGCTGTCCCACGCCATGAGGAAGAGTAGGCATCTCAGAGCTGCTGTCCCACACCATGAGGAAGAGTAGGCATCTCAGAGCCGTTGTCCCACGCCATGAGGAAGAGTAGGCATCTCAGAGCTGCTGTCCCACACCATGAGGAAGAGTAGGCATCTCAGAGCTGCTGTCCCACGCCATGAGGAAGAGTAGGCATCTCAGAGCTGCTGTCCCACGCCATGAGGAAGAGTAGGCATCTCAGAGCTGCTGTCCCACACCATGAGGAAGAGTAGGCATCTCAGAGCTGCTGTCCCACACCATGAGGAAGAGTAGGCATCTCAGAGCTGCTGTCCCACACCATGAGGAAGAGTAGGCATCTCAGAGCTGCTGTCCCACACCATGAGGAAGAGTAGGCATCTCAGAGCCTTTGTCCCATGCCATGAGGAAGAGTAGGCATCTCAGAGCTGCTGTCCCACACCATGAGGAAGAGTAGGCATCTCAGAGCCGTTGTCCCACGCCATGAGGAAGAGTAGGCATCTCAGAGCTGCTGTCCCACACCATGAGGAAGAGTAGGCATCTCAGAGCTGCTGTCCCACGCCATGAGGAAGAGTAGGCATCTCAGAGCTGCTGTCCCACGCCATGAGGAAGAGTAGGCATCTCAGAGCTGCTGTCCCACGCCATGAGGAAGAGTAGGCATCTCAGAGCTGCTGTCCCACACCATGAGGAAGAGTAGGCATCTCAGAGCTGCTGTCCCACACCATGAGGAAGAGTAGGCATCTCAGAGCCTTTGTCCCACACCATGAGGAAGAGTAGGCATCTCAGAGCTGCTGTCCCATGCCATGAGGAAGAGTAGGCATCTCAGAGCTGCTGTCCCACGCCATGAGGAAGAGTAGGCATCTCAGAGCTGCTGTCCCACGCCATGAGGAAGAGTAGGCATCTCAGAGCTGCTGTCCCACACCATGAGGAAGAGTAGGCATCTCAGAGCCGTTGTCCCACGCCATGAGGAAGAGTAGGCATCTCAGAGCTGCTGTCCCACACCATGAGGAAGAGTAGGCATCTCAGAGCTGCTGTCCCACGCCATGAGGAAGAGTAGGCATCTCAGAGCTGCTGTCCCACGCCATGAGGAAGAGTAGGCATCTCAGAGCTGCTGTCCCACACCATGAGGAAGAGTAGGCATCTCAGAGCTGCTGTCCCACACCATGAGGAAGAGTAGGCATCTCAGAGCTGCTGTCCCACACCATGAGGAAGAGTAGGCATCTCAGAGCTGCTGTCCCACACCATGAGGAAGAGTAGGCATCTCAGAGCCTTTGTCCCATGCCATGAGGAAGAGTAGGCATCTCAGAGCTGCTGTCCCACGCCATGAGGAAGAGTAGGCATCTCAGAGCTGTTGTCCCACGCCATGAGGAAGAGTAGGCATCTCAGAGCTGTTGTCCCACGCCATGAGGAAGAGTAGGCATCTCAGAGCCTTTGTCCCACGCCATGAGGAAGAGTAGGCATCTCAGAGCTGCTGTCCCATGCCATGAGGAAGAGTAGGCATCTCAGAGCTGCTGTCCCACGCCATGAGGAAGAGTAGGCATCTCAGAGCTGTTGTCCCACGCCATGAGGAAGAGTAGGCATCTCAGAGCTGTTGTCCCACGCCATGAGGAAGAGTAGGCATCTCAGAGCCTTTGTCCCATGCCATGAGGAAGAGTAGGCATCTCAGAGCTGCTGTCCCACAGCATGAGGAAGAGTAGGCATCTCAGAGCTGCTGTCCCACAGCATGAGGAAGAGTAGGCATCTCAGAGCCTTTGTCCCACGCCATGAGGAAGAGTAGGCATCTCAGAGCTGCTGTCCCACACCATGAGGAAGAGTAGGCATCTCAGAGCCTTTGTCCCACGCCATGAGCGTTATTCCACACTGCTGCGACCAACGATGTCCTGCCAGAGAGAACTAAAGCTATTTAGAGTCATTACATTACATTACGGGCATTTAGCATATGCTCTTATCCAAAAGGACTTACACAGCCTTTGTTGTTTAAAAAAACCCAAAAAAAACAGTATTGTTTATACAGCTGGATATATACTGAAGCAATGGAGGTTAAGTGCCTTGCTCAAGGCTACAACAGCAGTGTCTTACCTGGGTATCAAACCTCCAAGCTTTAGGTTTCTAGCCCAGTTCCCTACCCATTATACTACACAGAGTCCACTTGAAAATATTATTTGTCCACAATCCTTAAGTGCAGGATAGTTGTATTAGTAGTGTGGTGCTTGTGGAAGCATGTTTAAGTGATGACTCTTGCACTGAAACACGCTCTTTATTTTAGTGCAGCTGGCGTGCAGTCATCCGATGTCGACTGTTGAATGAATAGTTAATTTGTCAGACTAGACAACAGAAACTCCAGCTCTCGCTTTAGATTTCTCGCTCTGACTCTTGAGCTTATTGTATTGTATTGTATTAAGCACCCTTGACTAATGGAAAGTGTTTAGTATAAAGGCCGTAATGATATTTTGAGTGGGGTGTTCGTTTGAGCGATGTTCGTATGGATGTTACGCCGATTGCACAATACTCAGAACATTTGCTGCGTTTACCCGGTGACATTTCAGAGAATAAATGTGCACTTGGGTAAACTCTCTGTCTTCTTTCCCAGTTATTTGTATGTTTATTTTGGTTTATTTTTAATTGAAAATAGTTTATGTGATTTAAAAAATGTATGAAATGATGTCAAACTTTGACCGTCGCTTCTTCTCACATTTGATTGCACCAGCTGAGCCATGCAGTTGTTGTGCCCTGGCAGACTGTAGTAATTACACAAATGGTTCAAGCAGACTGCATGTACCTAACTGACCAGCAGAGGCGCTGTTGTGTAATGATGCAGGCAGTATTCTGCTAATTAAAACTCTTCTTTGGGTGACTCTGTGGCCAATTATGTGCTGGCCTGGCAGGCTGCTGGACACAGCAGTGGAGTGGTCAGAACTCTATTCAGCTTTACAAGGGGCATCATTAGTTAAAAGCGTACATTTAGATCTTTCCGGAACAAGTTTATTAAGGGACTGTTTTTATGAAGGACTAAGAGATAATCTTACTATTAACACGAATAAAAGAGTTTCTTATCTATACTTTTCGCTATCTAAAGGTGCATTTACGTGTAGCCAAATTGAACTGCTGCCTCTGTGTAATAAATTTTAAATTATTGTCAGAAAAAGAAAATAATTCTGTTTGTTGCCTTCAGTAATGTGAATATACTGCTGCGCATTGGAGATTACAGTGTGTCATCTCACATCACTGAAGTCTGTAATTGTAGATTGTCGAGACAAAAAGTCATCACAAAAAAAATAAAATTTAATGTGGGATAGGTACAAATGGCATGTTTTCTTTTTCTTTTTTTTTCAATTACTAGAAGTGGAATAAATTGATTGTTCAAACAGTGATCGTGACACGGATGGCGTACATTTATTTGCTTTTTGTGATGCATATTTGTCGCTTATTTGCACATTCCGGTAAAAGTCGCTGAACCTTTGTCATGCTTATACAGCTATAATTACAGGAAACCCAATTACACCCAAGAGCAAAGCCCTCTGCTCAAAGAGATGGTGCTGGAGCAAAAAAATAAACAAATATACGTAAGCGCCAATTTCATCAGAGTGTTGGGATGTAGTTGGTGGCAGCAGTTGTGTTTTCTCATGAACATGAAGCCGTCTGACCTTAACGAGACAGAGAATCAGTGGTCCAACAGTCTCAGCACAGCGTCAGTCTCTGATTTAACCACTAGCTTGTGCTATTTTAATGTTAATTAGTAATAATATTTAGTTAAATGTAGGCCTACATGTAGTCATATTCATGGGATGATGCTGTTGAATATGAAGGCATTCCAAATATTTATGATTCAAGCCCACATATTGCCATTTTGGTTTGGTAATACATTCCGTTGGTTGACAGCACCAAGTCTCGTACTTTAGTACTGGTAATTTAGCATTATGAATAACATGGTATGTTTCTAAGCGAGTTATCGTCTGACCACCCCACCCTCTGTGGTCAACAATTTGTCATGGTCTTCCCCTTCCCCCCTTCAACAAATCGAGAGTCCTTGCATGTGTTTTTATTCTGTGTTTGGACCCCCCGCTTCTGAAATGATTCCAGTGGCCTCACAGCGAGAAGGCTGTGGGCTTGAATCCAGGCCAGGGGCCTTTCTGTGTGGAATTAGCATGTTCTCCTTGTGTCCGCCTGCCTTTCCTCTGGGTACTCCGGTTTCCTCCCACAGTCCAAAGACATGCAGGTTTGGTTCATTTGAGACTCTTAATTGCCCATAGGTATGAGTGTGTGAGTGAATGGTGTGTGTGCCCTGCGATGGATTGGCGGGTCTGTACGGTGTGTATTCCTGCCTCTCGCCCAATGCATGCTGGGATAGGCTCCAGTCCTCCCAAGACAATGGGTTAGATAATGGCTGGATGGATGGATTTCAAAGGAAACTGATTTTAATACTGCAGATTAATACACTTATTGTTATGAAACTGATATGTTTATATTAAAATCTAAATATGGAGGTGTCTGAAGGTATAAAGTCGTAGCAATGAGCTATTGCTGACCCAAGGAGACATTATCTCCTAATGTCAGGAATGGACGCAGTTGCTAATACAGCACTGTTTCTCTATGACTGTACAAATATAAAGCTATGGTGCGGGCTAATTTCTGTCCTGTCAGCACATAAATCTGCATTTAGGTTACGGTTCGTTATCGTCCCTCCAAACGCTTTATGAATATAAGCTTATATTCTCTGCTCTTATTATACCTCAGACACGTTTCGCTCAGTAATGTATGTACATTGATCCAAGTTTTATTTTAATTATCCAATGAATAATTGTGGCCATTGTTTGGATAGGAAATTGAAATGCCTGCTGTGGAAATCAGCAGCTGGTTGAAAGGAGTCTCAACCCTGCAAGACAAGTAGCAGGCGACCTTGTTTAACGGTTTCAATCACCAGTATTCGTTGATAGAATATTAAGCACAAAGGTTAGGATTCTATCACTATGAAAATGAAAGGATAATTAGGATAGTAATAAGTCTTTGCTCTTCACTGATATTAACAACCAAATGTCCACGAATACGGAGAAGTACGGCGGCAGAGCGATACTTTATGTTACCTACGAATGTAGTGTCGGCACTGGTCGACTACAACAACAAAGAAGAACAACAAGTTGCAATGGCCACGTTCGCTCCGCCGCCGTACTTCCACAGAGAATATAGGTCATCACAAAGTAAAAGATTCAATGATAGTTTGACTTCAAAAATGATGGTATAAACACTCAAATTAACCCCGATAGACTGTCGTCGTATTTTAATTGCTTTGGGTGCACTGTGGAGTGTTTAAGTGCGTTTGTTAGTGGATGCTTTAGCAATGTGTGTATGTCCACAAGAAGGACAGCATGGATCAACAACAACATGGGTAAGTCGTAAATGAGACATTATGTCCAAAATTTCGAACTAACCCTTTGACAACCAAATGTCCACCTTTTAATGTGGTACACTCTCTGAGAAAATTTTATAGGACTATCATATTATTTAACTAAAAAACTATGACTATAGTGGCCCATGAAAAAAAACGTAATTTTATTTTCTGGTCAAAATGGATGGAAATCATGAGAAACGGTGTCTAGATCTCCAAGGGCTCTTCTATATAAGTGTCATTTAGATTTCCATTGTATTTCTAGTGTCAGCCAACAATATGCACACTTGGTGTTTTGGGTGGAAAAACCTCCGTTTGTTGACGTCGTCTGTCTTAAGCACCCGTCGGCAGCATCAGAATGCTCTTAACAGACCATAACTTCCTGGGTTTCATCTTCAGTTAACTCCAAAGGCGGTTATTAATGGTGGAAGTATGGATTGAGGTTAGCGTTTCCGTTCCAGTCGATCATTGCTGAATGAAAGTAAGAATTAGGACCATGCTTACAAGCTCTCTGGTTCATGGATTTGTCATTTTGTAATCAAGGCTGACAAATTGGAGCCATTGGAATTGTCATGTCACGTATTATTTCTCGCAGTCAAGTTTAAAAATCATTAATGGACTTATTTTTAATCCTTATACAAGATTTTGTTGCGCATGAATTAATCTTAAACAGATTGTATTTCCTTATGCCGATACAATCTGCAAGTGTTGGCTGCGTTTGGCAGCAGATCACACTAATATACTAGGGGTGGCATGTCATTTTCTCCCAGGTTCTCAGACGGATACAGCTTCACGATGATGATGATGTTTTCGGTAATGTGCCTGCCGATGATATCTTTGTTATTTCCCAGAGATCAGATCTCTGGTGCACTGTGAGCTAGGGGCTCTGGGTACTGCTGTTATTTGTATTAAATCCCAGCTTCATCAATGTCCTCCAGAATAAATACGACAGGGGAAAGTGTAAACACCGTAAATCGGCCGGCGTAAGGTCTCCCGCTCGGCGAATACATCAAAATAACGACCGGAGACGCGCGACTTTGAAGTCCCCACGCCTCCCCTTCGCCCGGTGCTCAGGAGAACGGGGGGACCCGGTTTGTTGCAAAGGGGGCAGAGTTTGTTTGTCACCTGGGTTTGAGGAGGCCCTGCCAAAAGCGCGACATGCACCCCCAACCCCCCTCCCTGCCAACGCCAGCTGGAGCTGAGAGAGACCCATTAATTTCCCTCACTGTTTGGCAGGAGAGCTCCCGTCGTGCGGGTGACATATTTGCTGATTTGCGCCATGCTTCTGTATGAAAAAAAAAAAAAGGGAAAAAAAGTAAAGAAAAAAACGGGGCCTACTGTTTGGTTTCCAGATTACGGCTACTTGTTACTTTTGATGTATTGCGGCATTATTTAGGCTGCCGTATAAGAGGGGGGGAGGGGGGGGGGGGGGTGCAGTTGTGGCTTTGACTGATTTACTTTCAAATTGCAGGAATGTTTCAATGGCTTTCTTGTTATGTTCCGGTGGAAAAGGAGGGGTGACGTGTGGAGGAAAAAAAAACAAAAAGTGCGGGTTTGTACTTAAAGCTTGCGCAGCAGTTTCACTCTGAGGGGAGAAACCATCGCAGCCTCGCTCGCGGTGGGTAAGTGATTGCTGGAAATCAGCCAGCGTGGCCTGAATTCCTGATTCTTTTGAAGGCCCGGCTCAGCTTATCAACTCGCCATTCCACTGTACATCAGTCCAGTTCCCCCTGTCTGTAAGCTCGCCTCAGTGGTCCGCTGCGCAAGTCCCCCGCCGGCGTTGTGAAATTTGACACGACCTGGCCAAACGGAGTGTGTGGATTAATAGTTAATGTTGCTGCCGAGGTTCAATGTGTTTGGACTCTTTTCCTGTCCGTCTTCCCTTCTCACTCTGGCAGATAATTGAAAAGAAAATAGGAATTTGTAGTTGGAGCATTCGATACACATTTATATGGTTCTTTACAAAGTTTTGAAATGTCTCCTTTTTGTTCCTTTAAAAAAAATGAAAAAAAACAGCCAAATTTTTGTTTTTTGAAGCGAGTCATTTAAAAGAAAATTGTGAGTCTTCAGCGGGAGATAATGCATTCCTGTCAGTGGTCTGTTCACCGTGGCTTTCATTGTTGAACGTGTCGCGTTTGTATCAAGGTAGCATGTAGGCGTGGAACGTGCCGGAATTCTCCCTCGTCTTATATAGTGCCCCGACTCTGTCGAACAAGGCCTCAATGGGGAATAAAGGGGAGAAGGGGAGAGGGGGTGGGGCGTCCCCCACAATCGATCTGCCCCATTGTGGGGGCGGAACAGTGTTCCCATTGATGGTGTGGAAAGCGAAGCCGTGGTGGTGCTGCAAGAGGGGGGATCTCTTTCAATGTGGACGAGCTCTGGGGAATGGATGTTAAAGCCATTGTGGCTCGCTGTGGGAACGCTCGGCGCATTCTGGTGATTTAAGGCCCGGGGAGAGAGCTACGGGATCCCGTCTGGGCCATATGACGCATTACAGTGAAGCGAGGGAGCTGGGAAATCACCGGGGGGGGGGGTGGGGGGTGAGGGTGGGGGTGGGGGTGAGGGTGGGGGTGGTCCAGTCCCCTTGCAGTGGTTCCATCATCGATGTCATCATCATCATCAATCAGGGCTTCTCCAAAGGACTTTCAAAGCGTGTCAGACAGGAAGTGGCGCTGTCAGACAGGAAGTTGGGCTGTCAGACAGGAAGTGGCGGTGTCCACCCCCTGCCACTCCGGCAACCCACAAACCAACAGACTGTAATTAAATGTTCTTATCTGTTTTTTTGTTTTTTTGTTTTTTTTAAATGTAACTGATTTAGCAACAGCCTGTGATTAGCTGTCTTGGCCGCAGTCTTTAATTCATTGGTTAGCCTGAGGGATGGCTGCCTGGCGGTTCGTGGGCAGGAGAGATGAGCTGTACCTGCCGCTCTGGTAATTCAGTCTCTCAGTCAGAGCGCTGGTCAGCTTTTTAAAAAGCCTCTTCAAAAATGGAATTGTAAACAGCAGCGGCAGCCGCTCTCCCACCTAGCTCCCATAATCCCGTTCAGCTCTCACGGAGACTCATAAGATCAATCTAATCATGTTGGGGACTTAATTATGATGAAAAGGAACCATTTCATTTGGACTGAGGATGACTGTGTAACGAGTCAATTTACATTTGAGCCAGGGAGAAATGACCTGAGATGTTGAGAACCCATTGTGGGTAGTTTAACAGGAAATCTCTGTTTGTTTTAACTCTCTGGGGGCCAGTTGGTTTGATTACGGAATTATTTCTGAATTATTAACAACATTCTTGCAGCATGAAACCCCTCCCCATGTCTTCATCTGGATCGCATTGAATTGTCTGTCTGTATATATGCAAGTAACGGACATTTATGAAATGCATACAAATGTACGACTTCATGAAACCGCCTCCATTTAAATCCCAGTCCCAGAATCCCCTCTCAATTCCACTGAATTAAGTTCAAACGCTGAGCTGTACATCCTTTTTAGCAAGCGTTTCTCCGTGAAGTGCATCATGGGTATTGTAGCAGGTGCAGTTGACTGTTCCGCCCTGGTGCTACGTCTGGCTGTGTTATTTGGCAGGGCACAGCTTGGACTTCATAGGAGACGGCTCTTGCCAAAGCTCGTCATTTTCTCGCCGAATTACCTTTCTGGCCACCAGGTGTGCAGCGATTGGAATGCTCTCTTTGTCCAGGGAAAGTGTTCTTGGAATACCGGCCTGCTTCAGCAACAGTTGTGCAGATATTATGTGCAGATATCTGGGAATCTAACGTTCCATATGAGTTTGATGGAATCTACCAAAACATGCCAGGCTAACAAAATTATACAGACATACTTAAACATATAATTAAAACTGCTGTTTTGTGATGCATTTTTGTCATATGCAAGAACTTTTTAAAAATGTTTTATTATGTCTGTGAAAAGCTATTTGAACCTGAAAAGCACTCTACATATTTATTATTATTATTTCCAAATTCAAGTAATTGGCAGGTCAATGTAATTTTGTAGGCTAACCGTAAACCTGTGAAAGACCCATCAGCTCATTAAAAACATTATTTTCAGCGCTTGGTTAATACTCTGGGCTTATGCAGTGCTGTCATTTATTTGTCTGTGAAGAACCTGGTAGATTCTGAAATAAACACACGCAGAAACGGTCAGTAATCGCGGCACAGTGCGTGGATTCTGATATAAACGCAGAGACGGTCAGTAATCGCGGCACAGTGCGTGGATTCTGATATAAACACAGAAACGGTCAGTAATCTCGGCACAGTGCGTGGATTCTGATATAAACGCAGAAACAGTCAGTAATCTTGGCACAGTGCGTGGATTCTGATATAAACGCAGAAACGGTCAGTAATCTCGGCACAGTGCGTGGATTCTGATATAAACGCAGAAACGGTCAGTAATCTCGGCACAGTGCGTGGATTCTGATATAAACACAGAAACGGTCAGTAATCTCGGCACAGTGCGTGGATTCTGATATAAACGCAGAAACGGTCAGTAATCTTGGCACAGTGCGTGGATTCTGATATAAACGCAGAAACGGTCAGTAATCGCGGCACAGTGCGTGGATTCTGATATAAACGCAGAAGCGGTCAGTAATCGCGGCACAGTGCATGGATTCTGATATAGACGCAGAAACGGTCAGTAATCTCGGCACAGTGCGTGGATTCTGATATAAACGCAGAAACAGTCAGTAATCTCGGCACAGTGCGTGGATTCTGATATACGTAAACGCAGAAACGGTCAGTAATCGCGGCACAGTGCGTCTCACGTTCTCGCAGAGAGAAGGTCCACAGGCTGCGATGCTGTGAAATTGGATATTAATTGCCGCCTGCGTTCTATGAGCCTGACGATGGTGGATTTTGGGGAGTGCATGGGGGAGACAGGTTAAGGTTTAGGGACATGCTTGAGTTGGGCTCCAGGTTTAGAGGAATCGCCCTGTGGCAGGGGCTAGAACCCAGAGTGCTCCAGCTCCCGGTTTAGATGGCTCATCTTCTGCCTGACGTTCCAACAACTCTTTGAGCGGCTCCCTTTTCTGCTGGACTCTTAACAGTACCCTACAAACATGGCGCCCACGGGACCCTACAAACATGGCGCCCGGAAAAATGCACAGCACAATGAGTTCACTTCACTTTGCCGTGTAAAGATTTCCTTCTCTCTCAACTTCATTCTATTAAACTCAGACGTACTTTTGTGTCCAGATCACCTTTCCGCGACGGCTTGTTTGCAGAGGCCAGCGGTTGTTTCTATGGAGATAAGTAGCTTTCTTGTGGGGAATAAAGGGTTGTCACACACGCACACATACTGGTGTGACAATGATTAATGTCCCGTCAGAAAAGCTCACACAAAACCCAGAGTCGATGCACAGTCAGGCCGACAGAGAGTGGCCTGCAATCGAGGTTAAATACCGCACAGGAAATGTAGGCTAACACTTATTTTACCACTTCCTGAAATACAGCGCTGTTTCCACTTTAAATGGCTACTTCTCATTGGCTGCACTTGCTGAATGCTCTTATTTATAACAGGGTTTTCTTTCATAAAACCCATCCAAGGAAATCCTGAAGATGCTGTATTTAGAAACTTGTTATTTTGCTAAGGAGAGGCATGTAAGCCACATTCTCCATGGGCAGGAGTGTGTACTGTGTGGTTTTACCTGTATGTACAATACCTCTGTATTCCTCTGTGTGTGTCTCACTGTGCCTTAGTGTTCCTGTATATAAATGACCTCTGTGGTACCTGTGCTGTTCTCTTTACCTGCCTGTGTTCCTCTGTGGGCTTTAAAAAAAAGTTATAAAAAAAACAAAAACAATACCTTGCCTACACTTACCTTACATGGATCACTGTCTCGACCAATATCTTGAAACCGTCATGTTAGTTACTCAGTCTAATGGCATGCATTATTAAAAACCATTTAATTGGAAGAAAGGTGAACGTATTTGGTGATTGTCTGCTTCCGATGGTTTGTTTTATTTTTATATTTATTTTTAGGGCTTTTTCTGCTTTTATTGTACAGCACAGTGTAGAGAGACAGGTAGAATGGGGAGCGGGAGAGAGGGAGAGACATGCGACAAAGGTCGCACGGCCGGATTCGAAACCCGCAGATGTCATGGCTCGCAATGAGCGTGTGGATGGTGGACTCTTAAAACAGGGGTGGAGAACCTTATCCAAAAAGGGTTGGTGTGTGGGTGCAGGTTTTTGATTTAGCCCAGCGCTAACGCACCTGATTCAACCAAATTAGCTCAATCAAAACCTCGATAATTAGAATCGGGTGTCTTAGTGCCGGGCTAAAACAAAAACCCGCCCCCACAACGGCCCTTTTCAGAGAAGGTTCCCCACCCCTGTCTTACGGCCTACACCACAGAGGCACCCCCATCTGTGTGCTTTTATAGCCCTGAATGTAATTCTATATTCCTGCCCTGGAAGCTGGCGAAGGTGGCTCACCGTTTAGCGCTTTCCTCCGTGGCAATGCCTTGTGACTCTTCCACTCAATGCAGATTCCCTGGAGTACATCGGAGGAAGTAGCTTTTCTGGGTGCGGTGACGCAACATCGACCCCCGAGTCAGTTATACAGCAGTTAGCATGCAGAGAGGGAGGAGTCTGCAGCTTATTAATGAGAGAAAGAGTCCCAATGCAGCGCTCACAGAAAAAGACATCTGCGTGTCAGAGATAGGAGCGGACTTCCATTTCCTGTTAGAGACGTGCGGTTTCCTTACCTAGGAATTAAGGTGCGCAGGGGTCAATAAGTGAGGAATAAATACTCTGGTTGATTAATACTGGGGATGGGGGACGGGGGAACAATAAGCGTAATTTACATGTATGAAATTAATAATTCCTGCCACTGTCGAAATGAAATTCGTGGGGTGCACGTCTTCGGGCTCTGCTTTAATTAGGGAAAGCAGTGCAGGTTTTAATGCTTTTCTTTTTTCGTGTTACCTGATCGCGGCGCCCTGTAAATTAAATCTGTCCCTGTAAGACACTGAGTCTCCAGCACGGCTTCCTCCTGTCCCTGTAAGACTGGGCCTCCAGCACGGCTTCCTCCTGTCCCTGTAAGACACTGAGTCTCCAGCACGGCTTCCTCCTGTCCCTGTAAGACACTGAGTCTCCAGCACGGCTTCCTCCTGTCCCTGTAAGACTGAGCCTCCAGCACGGCTTCCTCCTGTCCCTGTAAGACACTGAGTCTCCAGCACGGCTTCCTCCTGTCCCTGTAAGACTCTGAGCCTCCAGCATGGCTTCCTCCTGTCCCTGTAAGACTGAGCCTCCAGCACGGCTTCCTCCTGTCCCTGTAAGACTCTGAGTCTCCAGCACGGCTTCCTCCTGTCCCTGTAAGACACTGAGCCTCCAGCATGGCTTCCTCCTGTCCCTGTAAGACACTGAGCCTCCAGCATGGCTTCCTCCTGTCCCTGTAAGACTCTGAGTCTCCAGCACGGCTTCCTCCTGTCCCTGTAAGACACTGAGCCTCCAGCATGGCTTCCTCCTGTCCCTGTAAGACACTGAGTCTCCAGCACGGCTTCCTCCTGTCCCTGTAAGACTCTGAGCCTCCAGCATGGCTTCCTCCTGTCCCTGTAAGACTGAGCCTCCAGCACAGCTTCCTCCTGTCCCTGTAAGACACTGAGTCTCCAGCACGGCTTCCTCCTGTCCCTGTAAGACTGAGCCTCCAGCACGGCTTCCTCCTGTCCCTGTAAGACACTGAGTCTCCAGCACGGCTTCCTCCTGTCCCTGTAAGACTGAGCCTCCAGCACGGCTTCCTCCTGTCCCTGTAAGACTCTGAGCCTCCAGCATGGCTTCCTCCTGTCCCTGTAAGACACTGAGCTTCCAGCATGGCTTCCTCCTGTCCCTGTAAGACTGAGCCTCCAGCATGGCTTCCTCCTGTCCCTGTAAGACACTGTCCCTGCTCCACTTTCACATCCAGGTAATTCCTCATCAATGTCTTATGAAAAGGGGACCTGTGTGAGGTTTGTGGCTTGCTCGCGCCCAAAGCTTCCCACCTCGCCCCCACCGCATCCTATTAGCCTCGCCCCAGCCCTTCGTATTGGTCCCGCCCAGCCCCGCCCCACCCTGTGGTGAGATGGAAAGGTTCCTCTTACAGGACGCCCTCCCTAACAATGGTGTCTCTCTCTTTCGGTCTTGCATTTTACAACCTGTAAACCTGCCCCGGATTTGAGATTTGAGTTACCCCCAAATTTTTAATGGGTGTAGATGGAGGGGAATGGAAATTTAGGGGAGAGGCTGTGGTCGTCCCTCACAGACACACACACACACACACACACACCGTAACCAGGGGTATATCTTCTGCCCCATGGTGGGGGGCAGGGGCAGAGGCAGAGGCAGAGAACCCCCCCCCCCATAGAAGCAGAGCCCAGCACTGCTCTGCCTGTCTGACCCAGGTTAGCTAAATGTTTGAAGAATTAAAGCAAATATTTCTGCTCACAATGAAGTGCTATACCGCTGCACAAGGGCCCCATTGATTCTCACTGGCCGGGCTGTGTTGGACAAACCCCTATTGGAGAGAAGGTGCGTCAGGCAACGACAGCAACCCCAACCCCCCCTCGCCACATGGCAACAAAGAGGGCCCAGTCTTCTTAGTGAGACGTGGCGATACTGAACCCGAGCCCTCAGGACGGCTCTCTGGACAGCGCTGAGACAGCAGGGGAGATGTAGTCAAAGTGACAAAGTCCACTGGCTCTGCGTGCTGCGTCTTGTGTGTGCTCACAACGTGTTAGCATCTCTGCTCCAGATCTGAAGGATATACAGCAGTTTCACTTCAGGCTAGACTGCCTTCCCACGCCCAAGTATACTTTGTGTGTCCAGCCTGGGCCAGCATTGCAGCATAAAGATATAATCTTCCTGTCCTTGCAGACTATGCCACATCCTCCATAGTATCAGACGGATTCTGGATTCCTCCAACATAGAAGTAGAGCACTTCGATGAGGGTGACATTTTGAAACGGTGACCATGAAGGATCCACATTAACCGGTGGCCCGAATACCCTTTGTAGCTCTATGTAGATCAGGGGTAGGCAACCCTGATCCTGGAGTGCAGGTGCCATTTCTGGTTTTTGTTCCATCTGAGTTTGATCACCAGATTTCGATGGGTGATTAAAAGCCTGAGCCTGAGTATTCTGAATGGAGAAATGTTGAGTGTCTCCAGCACATGGTCACCTGCATTAATTACACCTGATTAATTCAAATTAATACGGTTATTTAGTTAAAGGTTTGGGTGGAGCAAAACCAAGGACCATCTGTGACACTCCATGACCAGGGTTGTCTACCCTGATGTAAATATTGCACATCTAGCAGGATATCACGTTGACCGTATATCAGCGAGTATTTGCTTACATAGAGGGTTGTCAGTGTGTGCAATGGCTCACCAGGGGATTCAGTGTTGACAGAGACCCTCTGGTGTTCAAATCCAGGCCTCATGCAGTGCTCCTCTCGATCCACTCTCGTTAGTAGGTAAATGGAGAGCCTCCACTCTCAGAAATAAGGGTACAGTGGAGTTACTTTTTTCTTCTTTAAGGAACACATTTCCCAAATGTACCCTGACAGTACAATAATGTTCTATTTGGTTACTAAGTACCCTTTCAAGCAAAAAAAGGTACAAGTTAATTAGGTATTGCTGGCTAGGGGTACAATTATATGTACATATAGGTTGCCACCCCAGGTACAAGCGTTTGTACCTTTTTTATAAAAACTTTTCTGAGAGTGTAGATGGACTGAATGGCCTGTTGTCATTGTGGGACTGTATGTTCACGTACAGAGATGGGACTCGATATTGGATCACAGCTCTGCGTTTGAGTTTCTGTAGTTCGAGGCCGAGATGTGCGCCGGGCTCCGTGTCGTCTTAACCTCCAGAGCTGGTTGTTATTGTCATGGGGAATAAACGATGTGCGTTTGTTGATGACATTCTGTAAACAAGGGATTTACTGAGGATGCGGGGGGGCCATTAATAATCATTTGTGTGAGCTCATGGGAAAGAGGCCTTGTTTGTTTTTTCTCTGGTCAAATGCTCTGACCCCCTGACTCTATTGTTGAGCTACAGCGAGGGTGGGGATGCACGCGGGTTTGAACACTTTCTTGGCCC
>CM056383.1:70366118-70421621 GCA_029718625.1 Synaphobranchus kaupii
GATTCGAAAGGTCGAACAAAAAAATAAACTCACAAATTGAAGTTGACCGCTCTACTTGTTGAACATGCAAACCTTAAATATCATTAGGAAATGTTGCATTTAGTTACAAATATACAAGTGGCATTTTTATATAATGTTTAACGTTTACTTTTTTCCCCCTGAAGCTGTTGGAGTCCCTTCCCTCTCCCACACATGGTTGTTCTTTGTATTGCTCCCATGGGGCCCGCTCCTTTTGAACCCAAATTAATAGCCTACTTTTGAGCATCACATATAATTTGAACCTGTCGCTTGGCTCTGTAATTTAGCGCTAATTGCTAAGTGCTTTAATTCCGAGTGCTGTTAAGTGAACGATTCGCAGGGAAGAATATTCGGCGATAAAAGCTTGAATAATTAAAACGGCTTTTTTGCTTTTCCACTTTCACCTTCCAGCTCTGGGTGAAGTCCTTCATGTTCACTTGGCACGTAGCGAGACTGAAGTCGATGATGAAGAGGGTTTGCTGAAAGTCAGGGTTTCTCCTCTCCTCTGATTCCTCAGACGTTCTGGGAGTCCAGCTTGTGGAAAGATTAAGAAGTTTGTCTTTTTTTTGGGGGGGGGGGTCTTCCTCTTCCTCTTCCTCTCCGATGCTTACGGATGGGTGGGCTCTCGCTCTTCCTCACAAACGGGGCCTTTTTTCCCCCATCCCGGTGGAATTTTCCCTCCGAAAACTTGTTTCATCAAACACAGACGGGGCCCTTCCCATCTCTTCCAGAAGGATCCGGCTGAAGAGATTGACTCAGGGAAGATAAATCACCTGCAGCATTTCATTTTCTTTTATTTTTACCCCCTTCCCCCCCCGCCCAGCCCCGCCCCACCCCACACTGTCTCTTTACTGTCAGCTTGAGAAGAAAATGAGTTCCACAAACGCAGAGAAACGAGGCTTCTCTGTGAGGCCCGGGAGGAGAGCGGTTTGGCAGATGAGCGCAGGTGTAATACACATCAAACCACGGGTCAGAACCCCCGCCACGAGGGGCCCGTTGGGTTCTAAGCAGCCGGGCCCAGCGATGGGGGAGGTGGCTTGCCCTCAAAGAATGACCCTGAATCCATTTCAGTATTTTTCCATGTAATTGTTTGGGGTTAGGATGAGGATTGGGTGGGAGGGGTACCGCTTGTTTCTTAGCAGGGGGGCTATGGAACAGTTGTTCCCAAGCAGGCTCTGTCTTTTTTTGGACTATGTCTCTGACGACTCCTGTTGACAGCGCCGGTATTTTGGACTTTGTGAGATAGCAATAGCAGCAGCAGTAACAGTAGTAGCAGTAGCAGCAGTAGCAGCAGTAGTAGCAGCAGCAGTAGCAGTAGCAGCATTAGGAGTAGCAGTAGCAGTAGTAGCAGTATTAGCAGTAGTGGCAGTAGCAGCAGCAGCAGCAGTAGCAGTAGTAGTAGCAGCAGCAGCAGCAGTAGTAGTAGCAGTAGCAGTAGCAGCATTAGGAGTAGCAGTAGCAGCAGTAGTATCAGTAGTGGCAGTAGCAGCAGCAGCAGTAGTAGCAGTAGTAGTAGTAGCAGCAGCAGCAGCAGTAGCAGCAGTAGCAGTAGCAGTAATAGTAGCAGCAGCAGCAGTAGTAGCAGTAGCAGCATTAGTAGTAGCAGTAGCAGCAGAAGCAGTAGCAGTAGCAGTAGCAGTAGCAGTAATAGTAGCAGCAGCAGTAGTAGTAGCAGTAGTAGCAGTAGCAGTAGCAGCATTAGTAGTAGCAGTAGCAGCATTAGTAGTAGCAGTAGCAGCAGCAGTAGTAGTAGCAGTAGTAGCAGTAGCAGTAGCAGCATTAGTAGTAGCAGTAGCAGCAGAAGCAGTAGCAGTAGTAGCAGTAGCAGCTCTCTCAGGCCTGTACCCTCTGCCACTCTGTGAAGCCCTTCTTACAGGTCACCCGCTATGTTTACTGAGTCCCGGACATCCTCAATGGGGAGAGTCATTGCTGTGGCTTAAGCTGTCCGGTTGCAGGCTCAATGGAAAAGGGGGGGTATTCCCAGTATTCTCGGTATTCCTGGTATTCCCGGTGTGGAGTGGAATCCTCACGTCCTTTCATTCCAGTTCCATTCATTCCATTCCATCTTTTTGAAACCTGCTCTACTCTGTAGACTGAGCTGGCGGTTGTCTCCCTCCACCCCAGAAAAAAAAAAAAAGTAATGCCTGCAAGGGAAAACAGCGGCTGCATACCTGCCGGTTTCTGTCCGTCTCCAGGTGTGCCAAACGTTTGATAAATCATCAAAGCTGTGGGCGAGATTTGTTCACCTTGACTATCGGAGGGCCGAAGCGGACCCCACTTCGGCTGCTGCTCTTCTGGCCTGAGGTGCTCCACTGCCTGCCGAGGTCTTTCTTTCCCGCTCCACCACTTACAGAGGCCCCCCCCCCCCAAGTAAAGACAGTTCCGGGTTTGACCACTAGGGTGGCGAGGGAGCCCGGTCGTGTAATGACGGCTCCCTGAAAAACGCTTCCATTTTTCATCCGTTTTTTCCCCTCCTCTGCTTAACTGAACAGGTAGTGAGGCTCGAATGCGCCTTCTGCTGTTGAATGATGTTTAATTGGTGTGATGATGAACGGCAGCTCTGCTCGAGGATTTTAATTATGTGGAGATACAGTCAGTGGTTCTGCCTCAGACACAACAGCCCATTGTGAGATGCTATTCTTTCAGCGTGTTCGGCACGCCTTCTGCAGTCGCATCAGGTGCCAACCTGTGGGCGGCTCAGACATAAATGTTCTTCGTAATCTTAGCCACCTGTACTTTCCAAATAAAAAAATAAAAAAACATTTATTCAAAACATTTATTCAACAAGCAAGGATACCAAGTCAGATTTTAACCAGCACAACTAATCCCAGGATAGCAATTTTAAATATTTACTTTTTAACCCTTTAAGGTGTAAGATCACAAATATGTTATTAGAATGGTCTTAACTGAACATTCTAATGCTGATGTAACAATCACTACTGGTAATTGAAAGCAATGGAGTTCTAGAACGCTGACTTAAGGCCCGTCCACGCCAAGAGCAATAATTATAACGATAATTATAATGATAACGATGTGAGCATCCACACTGATGAACGATAACGTTCTGTAAACAGCGGCACCAAGCACGCGCTGCGCTGCGTGCTCCAGCTGTGTCAGCAGCTTGTCAATAATATTCTTTATGAAATCGATCTGAAAGTGATCCCAATGATATCGTTTGTCACTGTCGTTGCCGTTATGGTTGTGATGTGGACTCTGCCATCCACTTGAGTTAGAACAATTTTTAAAACAATATATTTATAGTTATCATTATAGTTATCGTTCTTGGTGTGGACGGGCCTTTAGAATTGAGAAAAAACATTCCAAAAAAAAAAAAAAACTACTCTTCGAAGGGTTAATGGGAATGTGTTTGTGAATTTAAAAGTGTGTCTGGTCCTCCGGAGTGATCCCAGCTGCAAGAAAATGTCCTCGCAATGCATGCTGGGTAACCCTAGTGAAGAACACGCAGATTATAAAGTGTCAACACACAAAAAAAGCACTTTTTAACATTGCATCCCCTCCAGCAGCAAGGCACACGTGGAGAAGCCGCTGCTCTTTTAAGAACTCCCTCAAGTTAATGAGCGTTTTCAGCAGGAGAAACTCAATGATGCTGCAAAGTAATAAATGATGTAAAAGACCTTGGGTGCTATCCTGCTTGTTATAGGCCTCTGAAAGGCCTGCTAGTTTAAAATAATAATAAAAAAATTATAATATGTATGCACACACGTATTGTGGGTGGGGGAACAACACCGGGTCGCGGCATGCTTTATCTATCCTGGCAGGACATGAGGTTACTTAATTAAATGGTTGAGTATTTTCTTCTTTCCCCTGTGCTGTACCTCAAGGCTCTCTAATGGCCCTACATTTTAAATACTCTGGTATGCCACACACACACACACACACACACACACACACACACACACACACACACACACACACACACACACACACACACACACACACACACACACACACACACACACACACACACACACACACACACACACACACACACACACACACACACATACACAAACGCACACGCACAGAAGAGAGAGCGAGCCTGAGAGAGACTTGCTCAGGGTTTGAGGAAATGTCTGTTCTACGTTCGCTATTGTTGTCTTCACAAGTACATGTGCCCCATTCTCCCATGTCTGACGTACCGTAAATCCACCCTTGAATAAGGTCCGGCGTCACTGGGGTGGGGGAGGGGGCTGTTGCAGTGGGATGGTAGGGTGTATAAATGGGCTGTTGCAGTGGGATGGTAGAGCGTATAAACGGGCTGTTGCAGTGGGATGGTAGAGCGTATAAACGGGCTGTTGCAGTGGGATGGTAGGGCGTATAAACGGGCTGTTGCAGTGGGATGGTAGAGCGTATAAACGGGCTGTTGCAGTGGGATGGTAGGGCGTATAAACGGGCTGTTGCAGTGGGATGGTAGAGCGTATAAACGGGCTGTTGCAGTGGGATGGTAGGGCGTATAAACGGGCTGTTGCTGTGGGATGGTAGGGCGTATAAACGGGCTGTTGCTGTGGGATGGTAGGGCGTATAAACGGGCTGTTGCTGTGGGATGGTAGGGCGTATAAACGGGCTGTTGCAGTGAGATGGTAGGGCGTATAAACGGGCTGTTGCAGTGGGATGGTAGGGCGTATAAACGGGCTGTTGCTGTGGGATGGTAGGGCGTATAAACGGGCTGTTGCAGTGAGATGGTACGGCGTATAAACGGGCTGTTGCAGTGGGATGGTAGAGCGTATAAACGGGCTGTTGCAGTGGGATGGTAGGGCGTATAAACGGGCTGTTGCAGTGGGATGGTAGGGCGTATAAACGGGCTGTTGCTGTGGGATGGTAGGGCGTATAAACGGGCTGTTGCAGTGGGATGGTAGAGCGTGTAAACGGGCTGTTGCAGTGGGATGGTAGGGCGTATAAACGGGCTGTTGCTGTGGGATGGTAGGGCGTATAAACGGGCTGTTGCAGTGAGATGGTAGGGCGTATAAATGGGCTGTTGCTGTGGGATGGTAGAGCATATAAACGGGCTGTTGCTGTGGAATGGTAGAGCATATAAACGGGCTGTTGCTGTGGAATGGTAGGGCGTATAAACGGGCTGTTGCAGTGGAATGGTAGAGCGTATAAACGGGCTGTTGCAGTGGGATGGTAGAGCGTATAAACGGGCTGTTGCAGTGGAATGGTAGAGCGTATAAACGGGCTGTTGCAGTGGGATAGTAGGGCGTATAAACGGGCTGTTGCAGTGGGATGGTAGGGCGTATAAACGGGCTGTTGCAGTGGAATGGTAGAGCGTATAAACGGGCTGTTGCAGTGGGATGGTAGAGCGTATAAACGGGCTGTTGCAGTGGAATGGTAGAGCGTATAAACGGGCTGTTGCAGTGGGATGGTAGGGCGTATAAACGGGCTGTTGCAGTGGGATGGTAGGGCGTATAAACGGGCTGTTGCAGTGGGATGGTAGAGCGTATAAACGGGCTGTTGCAGTGGAATGGTAGAGCGTATAAACGGGCTGTTGCTGTGGAATGGTAGGGCGTATAATGTATAAATATGTTTCACTGCTAATGCTAATGACTCTGAGAAGATGATTCCTTATTTTTAATTTAGTTATTTATTTTATTGTGAATAATAACAATCTTTGGGGGGATTATAAAGAAAAGGAGGTAGTATGGACAGTGCAGCCAGTGTTAATGAAAGTCAACCAGGTTCTGAGACGTGTCACCAACTATTCATACACTAACTATTCTCTGGACTCTGTAAATTCCAGATTCCAGACAATGCCGTATCTACCTTAGTTACAGCGTGGGTCTTATAGCCAGAATTATTTTTTGTCTTTTTCCTGCGTTCAGTTTCTTCTGTTCCACGGCCCATCAGATCATGTGATCAGGACCTCTGGAAGCCTCATTATTTACTGGTTAATTACTCTCTAAGCCTCGATCTGCTGTGAAATGGAGGCCTGACCTCAATCAGATCTGGAGGAGCTCACGAGAACGGAGAACTGTAAACAAGCCCACGCACACGCACACACACACACACACACACACACACACACACACACACACACACACACACACACACACACACACACACGCACACGCACACACACACCCACACAGACCCAGGCGCTCTCGTCCCAACCTAATCTTAATTGGGCACATGCTGGTGTGGGACTCGCAGCATCTGCTGGTGAGTTTTGGGGAGAGATTGAATGATGCGTAACGAGGGTGCTTGAGATCGCCGAGAGCCAATCGAGTGTCACCCGGCAGAGGGGCAGAGGGGCAGAGGGGGTGGGGGGCAGAGGGGCAGAGGGGCAGAGGGGCAGAGGGGCAGAGGGGCAGAGGGGCAGAGGGGCAGAGGGGCAGAGGGGCAGAGGGGCAGAGGGGCAGAGGGGCAGAGGGGGTGGTGGTGTGGTGTCTGAACGGGAGGCTGGTCACAGTAATCCTCAAATCCTCAGCGTCGCCACCCCCCCCCAAACACATGAACAGAAGGACACTCTAAAGCTGATGGTACACAGGCAATATTTTCAGGCAATATTGTACAATATTGCCAGCAATGGGTATGGGCCACTGTAGCAATGGGCAATGGGGCAATAACTGAAAAAAGAATGTTTGCGGATCCTGTTTTTAACATCAATTTCGAACCTTTGCCATCATCTCACCACAAAGGTATATATGTGCCCAGAACGGCAAGAACCACAGCTTTCCGCCAATGTAATTCAATCGACCGTATCTCTAAATTTTACGGAAGCATTCATGGATGTATTCACCAGTAAAGTAGGTGGTCTGATTAGTCTGCTGAATAAAGTTAGCTAGCTCGCTAGTTAAAAGTCACTCGGTTCGTCAATACGGCGGTGACTGAGTAATAATACCAATTATTTACAATCAAAAGTCAAGAATACCATAACTTATGAAAAGTTGGTCTTTATTTCAACATCTCACTAATACATCAATATAACTTACCTGAGTAATAACTTATTAAAGTTATAAGAGAAACCCTTCGGTTTCCTCGCACCACTTGGCAGCCATTGTTGAAATTTATTTTTGGAAGACTCAGGTGTCATGTGACCCAAACTCTCATCTGTGATTGGATGGTAGCAAAATATTGCTTGCCTCGATCAAACTTGTTCAGATATTGATTTATCAATAGGAAAATTGGCAGCAATCATTGCCTGTCAATATTGCCTGAAAATATTGCCCGTGTACCAGTCGCACTACGTCTCCCAGCATGCACAGCTGGAGATTCAGCTCTAAGAACCAGGTGTTCCTGCAGGGGCTGGAGATTTGAGATGGACACAGGCTCAGGTGTGTGGAGCGAAAGCACTCTCGTGCAGAGGCCTGAGGGGATCGGCCGGGAAAAGCGCACTATAGACACGTTTGGGGCGCGGGGCGCTGTAGAGGCGTTTGGGGGACGGTGGTTTGAGGCACGGGGTGCTGTAGAGCCCATAATCTTCCCTGCTGTGCTGTATGAAAGCCGTCTGCCCCGTTACATGACGTCCGCGTCTCAGAGGAAAACCGCCTGGAATTCCTAGAAATCACACTGATGAAGGAAAAAGCTCCGCCTTCGGCACATCCCAGATTCCTGGGTTGTTTTGCGTACGTCGGTTTTTTAATTGGATTTTAAATTGCATTCCTCTTATCGATCGCCCTCCCTTTTGATGTGTGCAGAGAGGTGTGTCTAACTGAATTCCAGGTGCGGGGATGTTCATGCGAGGATGTTCACTGCACGCAAACCTTTTTATATGCTCGCCTGAATCGAGCAGTAAGAGTAAGTGTGTCACTTCCTGTCATGGTGTGTGATGGACTGGCATGGCTGCAGGGCGAGTGAGGCGCTGCACCCCGTGTGTGTGTGCGTGCGTGTGTGTGTGTGTGTGTGTGTGTGTGTGTGTGTGTGTGTGTGTGTGTGTGTGTGTGTGTGTGTGTGTGTGTGTGTGTGTGTTGGCACCACTGTCATCTTTCTAACTGCACTTATAAACTGATCCACTATTATTATGTGTATGAGAGGTGTGTGTACAGTGGGAAACGGATGGAGTCTGACCTCCTCTTTATGGGAATATTGTTCCTGCTAACAGTACAGCTGTAAGAAGGGAAGCAGCTCCTGTGGCCGTGTGGAAAACATCCAGCACTATTTCTCCCTTCATGAAATTACACACTTAGTCTGCACTTGTCCCTCATCTCAACCAAATTCTCCCAAGTCTGTACTAAACACCCGCTGCTTACTTCTGTAAGCGTGAGGTCCAAGCGTGTACTAATCACTCGCTGCTTACTTCTGTAAGTGTGAGGTCCGAGTGTGTACTAATCACCAGTGCTTAGTTCTGTAAGTGTGAGGTCCGAGTCTGTACTAATCACCCAGTGCTTAGTTCTGTAAGTGTAAGGTCAGAGTCTGTACTAATCACCCAGTGCTTAGTTCTGTAAGTGTAAGGTCAGAGTCTGTACTAATCACCAGTGCTTAGTTCTGTAAGTGTGAGGTGGCCATTGGCCTTCCCAGCCCCATCGCACTAGCTTTGCTAATAAAGAGCGCACGCTTATGGTTCCCCACATGACCAAAAAGCTGAATCCACCATGTTCTCTAAACCACTACGGTGCTCTCTGTCAACAGATCGCTGTCGGCAACCGTGCCGTTTTCCATGCAACTCTAAAGTTGCTCTTCGGAATGAATGGGAGATAATTCAGTTCTCAGTGAAGCGATTCGAGCTGCAAAATGCAATCCCAGTCCCCGCTCCCCCCTCCACCTCCCACCCCTCGTCCAAACTCCACCCACCCATGTAATGACCTAATTTCTCCTGGAGGTTGATTCTTTGGCGAGCTGTACTTTCTCCAAGAAGAGGAGTTAGGAGCAGGATCCATTAGAATGTGGACCAGCGTAAGTGTGCGCCACAGGTGGTTTAGAGCGGCCTCTTAGAAGTCACTTTGAAAGGTGCGAAAGAAGGACAAAGCAAGAACGACGTCAGCGCCATTAACACTCCGGGGGTTGGGGGTGGGGGTGGGGGGGGGTGACTGCTTGGACTCCTTCCACACAAGTTGCCGGAGCAACAAGGACAGACTCTTTACTTCTAATATGTTTAACTGTTTAGGAAGCGGACAGGAGGCCCCAAACGGGGAGGATAAACAAGGCCGTTTGTAGTGAAGCAACCGCGGCCCAGAATGCAATTCAGCAGCCGTACGGTGTGATCAAAAAGATTCCTGACATGGGGTGTCTGTTGTCCCCAATGTCCCATTTTGATGGATGTGGGGGGGGGGGGGGGGGATCCTTCTGTTGTTGATCCCAGCCCCCCCCTCCCCTCTTCACCATCTGACTGTTCTCTCTCTCTCTCTCTCTCTCTCTCTCTCTCTCTCTCTCTCTCTCTCTCTCTCTCTGCACCTCTCTCTCTCTCCCTCTCTCTCTGCACCTCTCTCTCTCTCCCTCTCTCTCTCCCCCTCTATTGATAGTTCATGGTTTGTTTACGGGGGTAGTTCTTTGTGTCCATTCCTCTGAACCCCCCCACCCCTTCCCCCCCAACCACACTGCATACCAACTGAACGTGTGCATGAAAAGGCACACTCTCCCCTCTCTAAAAGGATTCTGGGATATCGGGGACGTGGGGCTGCTGAGGTCTCTTCTCCTTCGTCCTGTTTGCTACTTTCCTGTGAACCCCCAAAAACCCACCCCTTCTCTTTCTCCTCCCCCCTCCCTCTCTCTTTCTCAATGTCTTATTCCACAGCGGATATTTCTTATAAACCCCCACACACTTCTGTCTCAGAGTAACTTATTTTGATTACCATCACAAATGTCATCTCAGCGTCTCGCTCATTGTGATTGCACGTTCTTTGTTTCCCCCTGTCTGCTGGAGTAAAGAGGTCACTGGGGTCTCTTTTGGGGGAAGGGGGGTCTGGATTGAAAGCTTATGTCCACTGTCTGAAGCCATTTCCCTCTTCCGTTATGGTTTTATTCACCCTCCAATCAGTAAAGTCAGGGTGTAAAATCCCCTTCATTCCAATCCTGCTTTTACAATGAATGTTGTGAAGTCTGTAGCTGTGATTCTGGGTGTGCGGTGGAGATAATCGGGGGGTCTGCATATGAAAATGTCATTCAAACTCGTTTTGGGTATTTGACACTTAGAATTAAGAGATTTTTATTTATTTATTTTTTATAACACATTTTTCACCTGTCTTCTCCCAATTTGGTAGCCAGTTGTACCCTAGTATGATTCAATTCCCCCTGTACTGCTGTGTATTCCCCGCTACGCAACCCCCGTCGGCTGGCGGCAGGAAAGAGGTCACCACGTCTTTTCCAATAATTCCAGCGCTACACGGGGGCCGCTATGTGTGCGACGAATCTCTCCGCCGAGACCCACCCGCCCTCTCCAGGAGCGGCCGGCCAAGTTTGCCGCTCCCTCAAGGCACTGGCTATACTGGGACCTGGCAGGGAATTAGGAGATATTTTTTTACTGTGCATTGCATACGTGTGCAATTGTGTTTGTACATGTGCGAGTGCACTTTGTGGCATGTTACAGGGACGGTAAGATTGATCGCAGAGCGTCGCAGCTCTAGAAATGGAGCCGATCTCGAATGCGTTTTTTTTGGCAGCGGTACAAGGCGGCTGAGATAACAGGTAATTCTCCGCCGCGCTGCTGCCTCCGCAGGCTATGGTTTCGGGGCGCAAGATAATGAATCGCAGAGTGCCTAAAATTTGCCACTGGCTCCCGGAGCCCGCTTTCCCCCGGCTATCAAAGCCAGGCGCTAATTGTCAATAACCCTCCTCTCCTTCTCAAGTTTCCTGGCTGTGAGAACCTAGGCACACGGGGAGCTCGTTTCATTATGGTTTGCTATTCTGAGCATCGCACCAACCCTGCTGACTGCAATTGGATTTGACTTAATTACATGCCTGGACTATGGCTCAACCGCAGGAATTTTGGTTCCCGCTCAATTTCTGTCAAAACTAAGGTAGCTCTTTTTTGGATTTTCACTTTTAAATTATTTTTTTTTTTTTTAAACTTCTAAACCTGAATAACGAGAAACAAAAAAGAAAAAAAAAAACACTGGTGCACTGGTTTCCGCTCTTGCTGCCGTTCGCTTATATTTGGTTCTGGGAAGACAATGCAGTGGAGAAAACAAGACACAATGAACAAAAGAAACCTTTTTAAAATATGAAAGAGCACACATTAAAAGGGACACTGCATCTGTGTCCCTATTTAAGATTCTGTTTTCCCCGAGCCGGGCTAAAGTAGCATCATTAGCGCTGGCAAATTACCACGCCGGAATTGTGGAGCAGCCATGGTACATTAGTGTGGCCTTTAAGTGTGGCGCAACTGCGCCTATTCACTTGTAAAGGAGAGGGGGCCGCTGGCAGGCACTTGGCCAGTCGTACAGAGGGAGCATTCACACGAGGAGGAAGGGTCCGATGAGAAAAATAAAGAAAAAACACGACAAGGAGAATTGTGAAATACTTCCCAAATATTTTTTAGTAAAAAGTTTAAAAAAAACACTTTTGCCGTGATTTGTAGAGACATGGGTTCGGTGAGGAAACCACGGTGACCGCGGCGGTTGGTTGGGGTTGGGGTTTGGGAGCGTGTTTTTCCGAAGCTCCGTGGCGCAGTTCATGTACGGCTTGTTCCTGCGGAAGGAGGTGATGCCGTTGTTCCCCCTCGTCTTTGTCCCGGGAGAAATCTCGGAGCGCCCGGAGGGGCTCGACTGTTCCGCTTAATGCCGTTTGTAAGGGTCCAGCTCGCCGCGCTCTTGGCCACAAACCAGTGACTGTTTGTTTGGCGGGTGTGATGTCGTCTTTCTCCACTCAGAGACCTACACCACCCTGCAAGCAAGCCGACAGCCACCCCTTTCTCCACTCAGAGACCTACACCACCCTGCAAGCAAGCCGACAGCCACCCCTTTCTCCACTCAGAGACCTACACCACCCTGCAAGCAAGCCGACAGCCACCCTTTCTCCACTCAGAGACCTACACCACCCTGCAAGCAAGCCGACAGCCACCCCTTTCTCCACTCAGAGACCTACACCACCCTGCAAGCAAGCCGACAGCCACCCCTTTCTCCACTCAGAGACCTACACCACCCTGCAAGCAAGCCGACAGCCACCCCTTTCTCCACTCAGAGACCTACACCACCCTGCAAGCAAGCCGACAGCCACCCCTTTCTCCACTCAGAGACCTACACCATCCTGCAAGCAAGCCGACAGCCACCCCTTTCTCCCTTGCGCTACATCCAGGCTCCGTGCGTTTGACCGCTGTGGCTTGACCTTGACTCTTGAAGAAATAAAAATGCACCGCTTCAGGTTCTACATTTGAACCCAGTTGACTGTTGGTCATGTGACCAGCAATGGGGATTCCTTTAGACTCTTCTCTTGAAGAAAGCCATTTTACCCCTCTGCCAGCCAGGCCAGGATGGATGAGGTTGAATGAAATTAAATTGTGGGAAAGCGCAGCTTAAACTGGCCTCGCCGTTCACCCCATTCATCAAAGATGGTCGGATTGATGACGCCCCGAGAGCGGGTTGTGGGGGAAGAGGGGGTTTGACACGTTGATGAGCCCCCATATTACCCCACTGGGGTCAGCCGCTGGAGTGCTTCACGAAGGCGACGGCGTCTTATGGATCGCTCCTTGACTGAGTTCAGGGTTCACGGCACGGCCATTTTCTCTCCCTGCCCTTCTTGGCTTTTTAAAGAGACTATATTGTATCACAGATTATTTCCGCCACCTAAAACTGTGTCGCAAGGAGAATAAGCTGGCTACAGCTTTTGCGGTTTTGTCCCTTGATAACAAATAGAAGAGCTGTCTTTGTGTCACACCCATGTCCAAGACACTGGCGTCAGGTCTTGATTGCAAACTGTTGTTCACTGTGCTAATGCATTACAATCATGTGTTAGTATGTCTTGAACCCGTGATATCTATGTGGTCCAGCTCCACACTTAGAATCACCAGGGGGGTGTACTACGATACGCAAGCAGGATTACTGAGTTAGCTGGATAACGCAGAACGGCTCTTTTTACTTCAGTCCATGTTCCAGATTTGGGAGGGTTCCGGGTTTTACTCAGAGCAGTTATCCAGCTAACTCGATAATCCTGCTTTGTAGTATAATCCCCCCAGGCCACTTATAGATTTAGCTGAAATATTTGTGCGAGTTGGGAGGGGCTGCACGGAGAAGAAAGGCCGCTCTGTGCTTGAGGTGAGGAAGCCAAGCTGATCGGATCAGGAAAAGGTGGCCTCTGTGTGTGTGTTTTACAGATCCTCTCTGGTCCACTGTGAAATTCTGACGGAGGGTTTGATGGTTGAAAAGTGGATCCTTGCTGGGTATTTAGGCCCAGCCTAACGTCTGATCGGGTTTCTGAAAACACTGAGGGCCTTTATCAGTTTCTAATTGTTCTCTTTATGATGTCTCTGTCCTGCAGTAAATTAGAGACGGGGGGTCTGGTCTCAGGCTGTAATGGGACCAGGGCCCATAAATTGCTTGCAGTTCACTGGGCCATTAAGCTACAGCATTTGGGCCACATTCTTGTTTCTTCATTGACCAACAATTGAGGGTCATAAAAATGTGCCCTATCCCTGCGTTTCATTCCCCTTAAGAAAGATTAGCTGTCTTCAAAGAAGATGTGGAGCTGATGGCGGCAGTGTGACACGGGTGGTTTGGCTCTGGGACGCTTTGGAGATTGAGGTAATCACTGAATGCCACTCTAATAAAAACAGCTGTCAGAGAATGACGTGACCGTGGGGAATCGGGGAATGAATGTGATCTTAATCCAAAGAGAGGAGCATTTTTTTGGTGCATGTGGGCGTGAACGTGACCCCCCCAGTAACAGGGCTGAAATTAAACAGATTGTTCTGCTTACAGTCGTTTGGGGGGGGGTCAGTGAGTCAGCAAGCTCTTTAATGCTCCTGAGTGGAGAAGAGGCGGAGTCATCCGTCAGCCGTTTCCAGGAGGAGCGCGACAATCAAAACCAGAGGAGAGAGCGGTAATTACGCCACTAGTGTTCTGAAGAACCGCTGCATTCCTCAGTGTTCTGAAGAACCGCAGTAGTTCTCTGTGTTCCGCCCAGCTGTGCAGGGCCTGTGAGGACCTGAGCTTGATGTGGGGCCTGCGTTTCACGCATATTAAATACAACTTCAGACACATCGCCATTAACCAAGTTAGGCTCCAATGTGTAATGGGGCGGCAGTGTAGAATAAAAACTGGTCGCAGGTTGCGGGTTCGATTCCCAGGTAGGACTCTGCCGTTGTACCCTTGAGTAAGGTACTTAACCTGAATCGCTTCAGTCCAGCTGTATAAATGGATACTATGTAAAATATGCAAAAATCTGTGTTAAGACTGTAATATACCACTGCATGAAAAGAGTTTCCGGAAGATATCAGACCTGTTACATTTTTGTTGAAATTTGCCGTGTGTCGTTTCTCATATCGACACTTCCAGGCCACGTCTCTGATTGGAGATTTCTGGACTCAGATATTTGCCGTACTGAAAAAATGCCAAGTGTCTGGACAGGAACGCCTCCATGCAGGAGATAGTGTGTGTTTCTGATGGCAGAGACGCTTGTCCGCAGAAGGCCAGACGCAGTCTGTTTTCAGGTTTGTGCCCTGTCGTGCTCGCCGTAAACACGGCTTTTCACGCAGTGTCATCTGATGCGTGGCAGGGATTGGTGGCTCTGTGTGTTTTTATGCAGTTCTGATGTTGCAGGGTCTGAATGGCTTGATGTAAAATGGGTTAAATCGTTTGGTGCAATTTGACGGTATAGAATAGAATGATTTGATCATCATATTTAAACAAAATTAGTGGTTCTCGGAGGTTTGAATGGAACGATGAAATTGGCCGACCTTGTGGCGCATTATGGAGCGTATTGGTGCAATTATAAATTTGCCATCATAGCGGTCGAGCACAATTTGAGTGGCTCTTTCATGTATTTATTTGAAACCTTATCCTCAGTTCACTGCCACATAAATAGCTGCTCATTTTCTAATCTACGAAGGTCATTTAATGTCCGTGTACTGAAGCACTTCAAATACTATGTGGATGTAATTCAGCCATCGTGTACTTCTGCACAAAAAAGAATAAATAAATAAAAAACTGTTACTGCTGGGAAGGATGTCTCATTTTGAAATGGCTGGTGTTCCAGTTTAAAAAAGAATTGTGCTCATTTTTAAAGGTGAATCCAGAGATAAAAGGGGAACTCAGAAATCTGTCCACTGGTTTTTTCTCAAACTTCCATTCTTTTACCCCACGCTTAAGTAGGCTATAGGCATAGATATAGAACAATAGATTTGACATATCATGTATTGTAATAGTAATTTGGAATTCTGAAATGGAACAATTTGGCAGCCATCTTACCTGAGTACAGCTATAATAGGAACCTATGGCAAAATTGTCATGTACTTTCTAACCCACTGTGATGTCATAATCGGGTCTCAGAAGCCAGATAGCTGATGATTGGCTCATTGATATAAAACCATGGTTACTGGCCACCATCTAACCTGGGTATGGTCTCAAATATTGTGCCATTAACTATGACATATGTCACATCTATGGTTCTATATCTATGGCTATAGGTGCTCAAACTTGAGCACCCCCCCCTCCGCAACCCTCCACCCCCAACCTCAGGACCCAGCCTGTGTGCTGAGCTTAACCAAAAACCAGTTGAACGGAGTTCGTTAGCGCGGGATGTTGAGAGCTGCTCGGAGCTACAGCCTCCACAGGAAGTGTGGGAAACGGGGACCTGACTTCAAAAAGCTGTCAATTACTCTTGTAATCCCGTGTAGTCACCTCTTAATCATTTTTGGAGGATTAGAAAGGCCCATCAATCTTTTTTCCCTAATTACAGAATTGGCCTCTCCCGTACCGAGCGTATCTCTCTCTCTCGAGAGCAGCCACAGGTCTGCGCTTCTTTCTGCGTTTCCCTTCTCTTTCTGTCGAGAGACCAAAAAGATTTTAAACGGCAGAGGAACAAAGACTTATCATTATGATTTTTTTATAACGTAATGAAGATGCCATCAAAATACATCACGGCAAATTAGAATTGAAAGGTTATTTTCTGTTGGAGGTTTTTTTTTTTTTTTTTTTTTTTTTTTTTCCTGTGCCATGCCACTTTTGTGCCTCCTACGACACGCACGCGCACACACACACACACACACACACACACACACACACGCACGCGCACGCGCACGCGCACGCGCACACGCACACGCACGCGCACGCGCACGCGCACACACACACACACACACACACACACACACACACACACACACACACACGCACGCGCACACACACACACACACACACACAATGAGGTTTGATTAACACTGCTTGGAAACAGTTAATTATTTCCATTTCAAGTGCAGGCTTTGGAAATTTCATTTACATGTACATTGTTAAAGGCACCTTTGTGTAACTCTCATCCGAGATTAAAGCGCTAATTTATACTGAAGGTGATGAAAGAGAATTTCAATGAGTGTTGCTTATCGTGAATTACACCCCATTAAGGTAACATTATGGCGCACAGACGGACATTCTTTAGAATACATAATTTATGGTTTTGTTTCTTATGGAAGTGAGATATGTTTACAAGCTCTTTTTTCACTGTTTGGTTTTATATTTTTTTATTCATACGTATGACATCAGTCACTGAATGAAATGGAGAGAGTATCTGTCTGAGACGGGGAGAAACAGGGTAGCGGTCTGCCGGGTAGCCCAAGCTGTGTCCAGCATGTTCCAGGTTCAGAACCCCGCTGTGATTCAGTCTTAGCCAGACGTATACGACGCAAAATAAGAAAATGAGAAATTCCCCAGACATCTGATAAGCAAATAAAAAATTTATAAAACTGATGCTTCTAAAGGTCATAAATAGCCTACCTGAGTCGACAGTGGACATGTGCCCGATCTAATAGTCTGTGCCATTCTGCCTGTTTAAGTCTCCTTATTAGTGGAGAAGTACATGCCCTCCCTGAGCACAATTTCAGTTTTTAGTTGTTCCAGAAATACTCTTTTAAATGGATTCCATAATTCTTGTTCTAACCTTTGATTGGATGTCCCTGCTCTCTGCCTTTTTTTAAATTTCACACTTAACATTAATGTCCGTCTACGAAGTCCCGAAAACCGCTGCGGTACTTCATCGTGTTCAAGGTTTACTTCAATTAAACTGTTGAACAAAAGCCTTATTAGCTTTGCTCTCTTATGTCAGAGCGAAGTAAAAACAGAACAAGGTCAGAGTCCTCCACCCGACAATTTATTAGTGCACAATAACTTTGAAGAGCTTCATTAATGAGGATTAAGCCTCAGGAGAGCTTTGAGAACGGGGCCCGTTTTTGTTTCTCGATGGCACTCAGAGCTGTGCTTGTTGGTACAATGATAGATTCTGCTATGGGTAGATTGTATTTTAAGCGGTTATTGCACGTCCTTCAAAATATGCCGATGTCGTTTCTGATTGATGGATACTGCACGCTGTCTGAAAAACTGTCGTTAATAAGGATAGAGTGGGTGGCTCTCTTGCACAAAAAGAAGCCGTGGCAATATGCTTAGCAATCAGCCTCTTTGCGGCGTGTAGGCATAATCAACCGTGGCAAGGGTCGGGGAGGAGCGGAGCCCTGGTTCAGAATGCTAATATGACACTGGAGGCAGCAGACAGAAACATTTAGGCCGTACCCTTCTTCTGTTCCCTTCAGTAGCAGAATTGGCTTGCATGCATCACAACTGTGCCCTTTTATTTAACGTTTTACGAGCACGCAGGCTCCTGTGATATCAGTGAACTGCAACATTTTCAGCAAACAACCGTCTGAGATTCATGTCATAAATGTTTAATGGAAAAACTACAACCATAGATTACATTAAAAAGTGTTTTTCTTTTTTTTTACCCTGATTATCTTAAAAAAAGCCTCTTGATGTTTTGGCTAATGTTCTATTCCCATGACACTGCATTCTGTAAATGTAATTATCCTCCAGCATCAATTAAGTGTCTGATGCTCAAGGCATCACTTGTGCTGTTGATGGAATCAAACGTCTTCAAGCCACTAGTTTTATGACTATGAAAATCATAAAACTGCAGTAAATAACATACTTTGAACAACAACAAAAAAGGCAAGCCGTTTCTGAATTCCGAACCGGTAAGCTGAACCGGTAAACTGAACCGGTAAGCTGAACCGGTAAGCTGAGCCGGTAAACTGGGCCGGTAAGCTGAACCGGTAAGCTGAACCGGTAAGCTGGGCAGTTGTCTACCAGGCTATGTAGCTACAGCTGCTGTTCTCATTTCGTTTCCAATTTTTCTGGCACCAAGCCTGGGTTGTGCTCGGAAGGAATCTGTAACAAGAAATCTTGTTGCGAAGCCACACGGCAATTAAAATGAGGAGCAGATGCTATTTCAGTTATTGCGAAATGAATTCAATTATTGCCATGCACGATTTCGAGCAACCTGGAAATGTTGGATTGAAATGTATCCTTTAACATCACAACGCTCTCCTCCTTACTGCCCCTGGTGGACACATACTGTTATGACAGGCAAGCACTAAAATGTATGTATTTTTATCTTCTTACCTGCCAGTCCCACTTTATACTTGCATAATGTGTTCAGATACCAAACTGCGCTGTCATCCATAGAAGATCTGTCATCATCAAGTGTATTAAGGAAGATGATGTTTAGTGCTATTAGTTTATCTGTGTTGTGTTAGTGCACGTTACAGTCCCAGCCGTAGATTCATTATACCCTATAACAGCACGTGGGTTCACTGCTCTCTCCAATGTCTTTTACAGTAGCAGCCTGTATGAGTGCTTCACAAGACCCAGTAAATCATCAGGCGGTATGCATGTTGAAGCGTTTGATTTTTACAAGGTAATAAAAAGGCGCTTTTACAAAATCCACTGCCAAGAGACTGCAAGGTCCCAGAATGCACTTTGCTTTGACACAGTAAAATACAGATCAGACTTATAGTATAACCCTCCCCTCCCAACGAACCATTCTCTTGTGGTATCTGGAGTTTGACAGTACAGAGTATAAAGGCTAGAGCCCTTGACTGAATCTTTGTGTCAGTGGCTTGTAATTAACCCATTACTCTGTGAAAGATGTCAGCGGCTTCTCAATGTACTGACTGGAACCGCCCCAATCGACATCACTTAGCAGCTCCGTTAGACTTTAACTTTAGCACCGTTTGCCCTAGTATTTCACAGATGTGAAGACATTGCATTCGTAATTGAAAATGCCTCCAGTTTCCTCGGCAGAAAGGTAATGTTTCATAACCGGGTCATAACCGGGTCCGGGCGACTTAATGAACCTCCTCGAGGGGGGTAGAAAACGGAGTATGTTTGTTCTTGCCTCCAAATCTTTTTTTTTTTTTTTTTTGCCCCCACCATTTCATTATTTAGCTTTAGCGCGGTTTCACTTTGGTTGCTTGGAGCAGAGAGACTCTGTTGCTGGGTTTTTAATGGGGGGGGCTCGTGTATGTGCGTGCGCAGCAGAATAATTCCGTTAACGACGGGGATGACACATTCCCCAGTGACCTGGGCTCTCCCGCTCCGGGGCCGAGCGGTATTCCAGCTGCATTGATGGAGGGCCAGGATGCAGGTGTGGGAATGGTGTTGGGAATGTGGCAGATTGGACTGCATATTCATGGCTTACCCGCACAGTGCATGGGGTTCACAGCAGCACTACAAACAGGAGCGCCCCTGGTGCAAGAGAGTCACTCAAAGATTCACTTGGAACTGAAAATGTATAATTTGCACACCCTGACCATAGTGTGTGCTTGGCACGCCATATTCATATCGCACGTTCGACATTATATTGTGCATATTGTTATGATATATTCTCACAACGTGTGAATATAATGTGCATATTCCATAGCATATAGAAAATTCAATATCAAGGTGCTGTGTGGGGATAATTTTTTTATCTCTGATTTTTTTGTGTGGCTGATTCTGGTGGCGCTTCCCCACATAGGGTTTGAACTTCACAAACTTACCTCCAGCTCTGAAATGAGATGTTTCATCATCACAGATTTTTAAAAGGGATAAAAGGTAAGTCAATTATGGGAGACACACAAAAGTGTCTCAATTTTTCTATTACAGTAGTTTCGTGTCAGCTTAAACGTTTGGGGTCAATTTGACCCCAAACATAAAAGGCGTGATAGAATGTTAATATAGTACGAGGGTTAGGACGCCCTGTCTCTGTCACAGGTTTTCTCTAGTGTGTGTAATTAACTTTCCCTGGATTAACTTGTCCTTTCTCTGATCTCATGTTTACGGGATTCAAATTTCTTGTGCATAAATGACAACATTAAGATATGTGAGGATTATTTACCAGCCTTATTGGTGGCCATAAATCCTCTCTATCATTCATTTCCAACAGCAAGATCTGTTCACATTTTAGCTAACGTGATAAATCATAGTTTGCCTTTTATCAGTGATGACAAATTCAATTTTAATATGTGTCAGGTTTACAGGCTCTTTACATCTGAATTAGCCCAACATTTTACTCGTTTTTTTTATTTTTTTATTTGCTAGTAATAAATCAGGATTGCATTGAAGTGATAATTATTTTGACCTTGTGCATTTTGGTACATTTCTAGGGGAAACTTTACTGATTAACTCATCAGTCCATTTTGAAAGCTTGCCCCATCATTACAATATCCGCTGTCAATTGAGGAGAGTCTGGATTACCATGCAGTTTATCTGTAATGGGTAATCCTGCTCACTTTCTCTGCAGTCCTCCAGCTGAGCTGTGGACCTGTTGCCAATGAGTGCATGTCTAGTGTAGGCGATCTACCACAGGAGTCACTGTGCTCACTCATGAAATATTATATTAATGAAACGATGATTTTATTAGTATTGCATATTTTATTTCTTACCTGTCTGACTGGCAGACCTGAGTGAGCTTTTGACGGAATAGTGTTGAAAAAGCCAGAGGAGTACAGGTGCATTACTGACATTATCTACATTTAGCAGGGCAACAGCACGTTTTACATAATTTATTAAGCACTATCCATTCCTGTTGCTCGGTTCTGATATTCTGAAGCTGGATGAACCCCATCAATTTGCACTTTGCCAGGCCTGTGTTAAGTACAGTGGGAATTAATTTCAATGTGTTTATGCATACACCATGTTTTTGCATTGAAATTCACATCTTCACACTAGAAGACAAGGAGAAAGTTTCTATCCCTTGAAACATATCTGATTTATTGTCATTTAAAACGCTCTTAGTTGTGTTCCCAAACAAAGTGTAATACAAAATCATGGAATACCAAGTGATTTTTTTTGGCTCTATTCCAGAGAGTGTATGACAGTCTTCAAAATGTGGCTATGAGGAGATTGATTTCAAGCTTGAAATAAAAATAAAAAAGCATCAATGCCAAGGCAACAGCCGCAATGATGCCTCGGATAAAGCGCAGAAACGCCAGCCTCGCTGGGAGTGGATATCACTCCGGGTTACTTCTGTTGAGGTCCTATAGCTAAGATGTCTCCTAGAATTTGGCACAGGCAGTTACTTCCACTGAGAAATCGCAAAAAATGACGTGTGGCGTTTAAACGCTGCACACCAAACATAGCGGCGGGTGGCAGCAAACGGCGACTCTCACCGCAGTAACTGACCACTGCTGCTGTCAATGCAAAGGCCTCTGAATTTGCAGTAAATACCTTTTCTGTGGTAAATGCTGAACATCACGATTTGCCCACTTGTTGTGCCCTAATATTCAGTCTAATTCTAATATTCAGTCTAATTGGTTTTTGGTCGGAACACTGGGGTAGAGTGGAGAGCGGTCACTTCTGTGTGAAGCTTGTATTCTCCACCAGACGTTATTTTCACAGTTTTCTCATCTTCAATTCGGTTCAGACAGCTAGTACGTGATAAAGTTTGTCTTTGTGGCTGACAACAACAGATTAATGCTTTTTAAAATGAGCATTTAAAGTACAAAGGCGCCCGCCGAGCGCCTTTCGGTTTCTGCATGTAAATATTCACACTGGCAATGAATGATGAATGCTTTCAGCTCAAATTCAATAAGGACTTGGGGGCCAGCGCTAGCTGCGTCATCCCTGGGCACCCCAAGGGTCCGAATGTGCCTGCCCGCTGTTCTTCACGCGGTCGCTGCATTCCCGATGGAACCGGCTAGACGAAATTGCAGCGCATTGTGGAGATGCCTCTTACCCGCAGACACCCGCCGATTAAACTGCGCTAAATGGAGGCCTCCGTAAACAACTGCCGTCGTTCCATCGGTACCGTTTGGAAGTCCCTTTCTGAAAAAGAAAAATAGAAATAAAACCTGGAAATACCCTGGAAAGGCTGAATTCGTATTAATCTGGGGGACTAGCCTACAGAAGCTTTTTAATTAAGCTTCCACAACAGCATCTGTTCAACCCCCAAACTTCACCTCCATGTTTCAATGCAGCTACCCCCCCACCCCTAGAAAAGCAGGTCTGTTAATTATTGACTATCTAATAGAACACTGCCTCCAGGTAGCCTGCAATAATTAGGCTATTCAGGGATGCCAGTCAATGAGCTTATAGAAAGCAGAAAGTTTGGAAAAACTATTTTTTTGTAGTTTATGTCCTTACAGGCCACTCTCGTCACTGGGGGGACATGTTAGCTGGTAATGGTACAGAAAGGTGTGTAAGTACAGTGTGAGTAGCTTTGGTTGCACATGCGCGATAGAAGTAACGTGATTGGTCTGCATGCTGAATGATTGCGGAAGTGACACATATCTGTGTGTGTAGTTATCAGTTGTTGTTTTTTTGTAGCAGTAATCTAGTAACTAATTACAAGGAAAAACTAAATGCGGGGTTGTGGGGTAATATCAGTAGATTAATGTAGGGGATGATATGACGGATGACAATGTGAATTAAAATAAATGCAAATGGGGGGGTGGGTTCCCATCCTTTAATTTCAAAAATTTGATTAATGTAATAAGTACACCTCGTCACGGTGCAGAATATCAAGACAGACGGGAGAATATAAAATGTTTAGCTGTGGGAGGTCTGCAATTAACACAAGATGGTTACGACTTCAGAGCGTGAATCACCTTAACGGGAAACGCTTCTCGACTTGAAGAAAACCCTTTTTCTTTGTGAACAGTCATTTAAGTTCATTGCTGAAGTACAGCAATGCAGCGTCAGCTGCGCGAGGCTGACTGTGTGGTGTGCATCTCGTAAACTCTCCCCCCAAACCGACAGAGAACGCTTTATGGGCCTGTAGTTACACTAAGCATTCGAAATTTGGGGAAAAGGAAAAAGGGCCATTTTTTATTTTCAGCCGTCCAGTCCGGGTATTTGCCGTGCCACTTGCGCGTGCTGCTGGCTTCTGTGGTTACCCGTAAAAAAAGTTGGCCCAGCTCACCCTGCTCTATGGCCGAGATTCAATGCGTGTTAGTTATTCTTCCGCAAACATAGTCTGGCGAGTTCAGCCATCACAAAAATAACTTGCCAAACTGTTTTTGTGAAAGGGGAGAGAGAGAGAGAGAGGGGGGGGGGGGGTAACGCTGGATTTTTATTTGTAAGTCAAATTCGATTCCAGGGCCAGGGCTAATGGCATTAGTACAAATGTGGCAATAGTGCCCCCTGTGTCCTGAGAGTTTCGGACGGCACATTCCTGTCCTCGTTCTCCCGCCGCTCCGCAGTATTGCTTCCTCGTTAGCGCGCGGCACCTGTTTTGCGCAGAGATTGAGATTTCCTCTTCGGGGGAACGATTTAAAGATGTCGTTCCCCTCTCTTTTTTTAAATTTTATTATTTTATTTTTTTTACTGCGGAGCTCAATCACGCTGCTAGCGGACCCATTTTAGCCTCACAGCACCACAATATCCATGGCTAATGAACGGGCCGGGAGTATGACAGCCACCGAGACGGAGCCTGAATAGTGGCTTTGTGTTCTTGCGGCTATTGGTTCAGTAGGGCTAATTATGCAAACCCAGCACCGTCACTCTACATCGCCTATGTGAGCCGAGCCCGACAGCTTTGGCTCCCGACGACTTATTATGTTTGCGTTTGTTTAAAAAATAATTTTAAAGCGGGTCTGGTCAAGGCTGTGCTTGTCTGAATGTCCTCGCATGCATTTGCTTTCAGTCTTATGAGGGGAAAAAAAAGATAAATGAATCAATATTTGTTTGTCGCCGAATGCAAAGCAGGCCATTAGACGCATTCACAGCTGACAGGAGAGGTCAGTGCTTCTCTTTGACTTTAAAAAAACGCGGTCTCAGTCTTGAAGGAATAAAGGAAATTAATCATTTTATCTCGTATTCAATCACGGAGGAGCTAGGCTACATCACTGTCCCTGCCGAGACCAATCACGGAGGAGCTAGGCTACATCACTGTCCCTGCCGAGACCAATCACGGAGGAGCTAGGCTACATCACTGTCCCTGCCGAGACCAATCACGGAGGAGCTAGGCTACATCACTGTCCCTGCCGAGACCAATCACGGAGGAGCTAGGCTACATCACTGTCCCTGCCGAGACCAATCACGGAGGAGCTAGGCTACATCACTGTCCCTGCCGAGACCAATCACGGAGGAGCTAGGCTACATCACTGTCCCTGCCGAGACCAATCACGGAGGAGCTAGGCTACATCACTGTCCCTGCCGAGACCAATCACGGAGGAGCTAGGCTACATCACTGTCCCTGCCGAGACCAATCACGGAGGAGCTAGGCTACATCACTGTCCCTGCCGAGACCAATCACGGAGGAGCTAGGCTACATCACTGTCCCTGCCGAGACCAATCACGGAGGAGCTAGGCTACATCACTGTCCCTGCCGAGACCAATCACGGAGGAGCTAGGCTACATCACTGTCCCTGCCGAGACCAATCACGGAGGAGCTAGGCTACATCACTGTCCCTGCCGAGACCAATCACGGAGGAGCTAGGCTACATCACTGTCCCTGCCGAGACCAATCACGGAGGAGCTAGGCTACATCACTGTCCCTGCCGAGACCAATCACGGAGGAGCTAGGCTACATCACTGTCCCTGCCGAGACCAATCACGGAGGAGCTAGGCTACATCACTGTCCCTGCCGAGACCAATCACGGAGGAGCTAGGCTACATCACTGTCCCTGCCGAGACCAATCACGGAGGAGCTAGGCTACATCACTGTCCCTGCCGAGACCAATCACGGAGGAGCTAGGCTACATCACTGTCCCTGCCGAGACCAATCACGGAGGAGCTAGGCTACATCACTGTCCCTGCCGAGACCAATCACGGAGGAGCTAGGCTACATCACTGTCCCTGCCGAGACCAATCACGGAGGAGCTAGGCTACATCACTGTCCCTGCCGAGACCAATCACGGAGGAGCTAGGCTACATCACTGTCCCTGCCGAGACCAATCACGGAGGAGCTAGGCTACATCACTGTCCCTGCCGAGACCAATTACACTTTGTCCCAGGCTGACCTCTTTGACTTAATGTAAAAAAAATAAAAATAAAATAGATTTATGTAATTAGTTTTAATTTCACAGGGGCTCTTAGCTTTGGAGGGCTGTTGAATAAGGGCTTTGTGATTAATTATTGATTGATAAATTAATTTCCCTTATTTTCCAGACGTGTGGTCTTGTGCTTGTTTACGTACGGGTTTACTTGAATCTCTCACACAACAGCGGGGAGTGTTCAGAGGAAGTGGAGACGGAGGGCAGGCAGGCTGGCTGTGAGAGGCCAGGTGCATGCTGGGTAGTGGGCAGGTATCCTGCAGGGCAGACGGGCCTGATTTGCACACTGGGCTCTCATGTACCACTTACAGGCATGTGAAATGGGAGCAGATAGGTGACAAGGAGGCTATAAAACCCATTGAGTCTCAGTCAGATTCCCCGTGTGAGAACGGTGACTCATCGCCTCCTCACCACTTCTGGGACGTAGGCGGGTCGGGGAGGGGGGCACCATGTCACTGACAGTAGACGTGACCGGCGTGGCAAATCCAGGGAGTGGCTGATTGGCTCACCGTGCCCCCCGCGCCATGTGACTTAGCACCAGGGCTAAAGGGAGGTTTGGGAGATTCGGCCTGCAGTGGAACAGCTTAGCCAGCCTCTGCTATTTTCACATCATTCATTTGCTTAAAACTGACAACATTATCCAAGGGCCTCATACATTTCTACATTGCATTCCAGCTGAAATTGATTACTTGCTGCTCTGATTCAAGCTGAAGGATGTCTGGTTCTGTGAAAGAAAGATTAAAACAAAAATAATGGAACCAACAACAAACAAGGGAGAGAAAGCTAAGTCTGTGGGGGGGAAAAAAGTAAATATCTGGTAAAATATTGATCAGTTTTTTGAATTTTTTTTTAGAAAATGACGGTGGGTATTCCTGCGCTTCATGATTGTGTGTGTGAATGTGTGTGTGATTGTGTGTGTGAATGTGTGGGCATTTGGGCAGGATCTATGTCTCTGAGTGTCTCAGTAGGCTGTCTGTACTACTGTAATGTTATTTTTCATAGTTTGATGTGCATGTATTTTTTTAATAACCCCTGTATTTGGTGGTGGGGGGGGGGGGGGGGGCTGGATCTGATTGGATGTGTGTCAGTGAGCGTTAGTTGGTACGAATCAGGGGCAATCTGGAAGTCGAATCGCTGTTGTTTGAATGCGATCGGTTTGATGGCGTTACATCACTGTGGATACGTCTGTTAATGGGCTTACATACTGAGTTCTGCCGTGACCTTTCCGGTATTTATTTCTAACCGAGTCAAACCCAGTTAATGAGAACGGCGTTCTGCACGACGTCTTCCAGTCGGGCCGTGGCTCAGAAGCTCTTCTGAATGAGCTGAACTGTCTCTTTACCGCGCGGCGGCTTTAATGGAGGTCACACGCCGTCAGCGACATCCAGCGCGCGTACAGAATATGAGTCACGGCCGCTTGGTGAGTGTATCTCTTCTTAATTGGAGGGATGTTTTTTTTTCCTCCTCTATCATCTGAGGGAATGGATTGAGAGAGTGGCTTTGACCTTTTGAGTGAGCCTCTGTTGATCTCATCACCCCTCCTGTCGCAACGTTCCCAGAACACGGGTTCCTCGAAGGACACGCGGCGGCTCGTTAGCGTTAGCGCACGCTCCGCGTATCTCCGGCGGGAACGGGGTCCCCTCCGTGACTGTGGCCCCTTCATCACCATGACAACGACCCACCGATCCCGCCTCACGCCCTTCCATTCCCGTCAACCTCTGGGCTTGCATCTTTGCAACTCCCCAGTTTTTTTTGGAATGGACCAATCATATTCTCCGGCTGTGTTTAACGCACCTATCAGGGGGTAGGGCACTAAAACGGGGCCTACTGTAATACAGACTCATTTAACGCCCTGCCGTTCCCCTAAAAACCCCCCACGCCTCTGGCTCGAACCTTCAGCAGCACTGTCGGTTGTGAACCACCGACGGGGCCCTGCCCCCAGCAGCCTTGTCACAGTTCCGTTACCCCGCGTGAGGGCAGCACTGGCCGGATGGGCCCAACGTATCGAGCTGGACGGAGCCACACTTAACGGGTCGGGACTGGAAATCGATGGAGCCCTCGCCGCGACCCGCGCCATTGATTTACAACAAACAACAGCCCTGTGGAGCCTGAGATACCGAGGAGTATGATCTATCGCTTTCTCTCTCTCTCTCTCTCTCTCTCTCTCTCTCTCGCTCTCTCTCTCTCTCTATATACCTGTATCTCTTTCAATCTCTCTCTCTACCTCTCTCTCTCTCTCTCTCAATACCTCTCATCTCATCTCTTTCAATCTCTCTCTCTCTCTCTCTCTCAATACCTCTCATCTCATCTCTATCAATCTCTCTCTCTCTCTCTCTCTCTCTATACCTCTCATCTCTCTCTCTCTCTCTCGCTCTGTGCGGGTGAGCAGAGAGAGGTGTTATTACGTGGGAGAGCTGAGCAGTAAGGAATGTTGATGGGGACAGGCGCGGCTCAGGCTGGATGTGCCCTCAGCGTCGTGGTCCTGACAGACCATACATCAAGCGCCCGCTCACCTCCGGCAGGACGGATCTGATCTCTCAACCTGAGGACGGCTATTTCTCAGGGTCCTGCTGTGAGACAGAGGACGCGTTTATACCTGAAACTCAGAGCAAAAGAATTTTTCAAAAATTCAATCGCATATTACTGCAATTTGGGTTTGGGGAAAACAGTATAATTTATTTTAATTTATGCTTCTTAATGTGTGTTTTTTAAAATTCCTTTTCTGGCTCTCCTGATTGGGCCTGCAATCGGTCTCCTTTCTCTCTCCGCTCTGAAGTTGCTAATTGTTTTTTTTCTCAAAGGAGGAACTGTGAAGAGGCCTCACTTTGGATGCGAGGCCTGAAACGAGGAATAAAGACTCTGCGTTTAGTGTGGCCGTGTCTTTATAATCTCATCCTAAATATAGCTGTAACTAATCAAACTGGAATTTTAAAGAGGATAGAACTGTGTGGCAAGCAGGAGCTCTCCTTGCTCTGAAGGTTGGGAGAGTTACAAGTGTGTATTTTGGAGAAATGCGCGCAGCTGGAGAGGGAATTGCTTCGCTTCGGGTAGTTAGCCGCTGCTCACGTTTGCTTTTCAGGGCCGTTGGATTTGCAAGCTCGAGCTGCCCTCGGTTTGCGTTGACTTTTCACTGAACCTCAGAAATGTCTCACGGTTGTGAGAGTAGCTTTACTCCCTTTCGGCAAACACCCCCCTCCTCTTTCCGCTCCTGTAATCTTCAATCCCAACATCGCGGCAGGCTCTAACATGTCCCTCAGGTGAGACCATACCTGCCCTGTCCCGTACGACGTGCTGTCTGGAGCTGTCACCGTACGCTGTGGGACACGCTTTCTCCCCCCCCGAGCGTGCTCAGTAGCGTGCGCCTCTCCCCACGGTTCACTGCTCTTTTCCATCAGGCAGTGAGCGGGACGCGCTCTCCTTACAGTAAAGCCTTTCATCCACTCACACGCTCGCTGGAGCGCACGCCGCTCCACACGCTCGCTGGAGCGCACGCCGCTCCACACGCTCGCTGGAGCGCACGCCGCTCCACACGCTCGTTCGAGCGCACGCCCGTAGCTCCGCTCACAGCCCAGCAAGGAAGCTCGGCATGGCGTAGTTCCTGTGTGTCGCCCACCAACCAAATACAACTTCTGTGTCCATCCTACCCCCCTCCCCCAAATCTTTTGTTCTCCCCCCATTCTATACCCCACATATGCACCCTCAACCCCCCTCCCCCCAACCCATTGTAAAAAGGCCCCATAATAACCCCCCTTCATTCCTGAGCAGGCATTAGAGAGATTTGGTAGGGCTCAGGCATTGAGGGAATTAGGCATGGTCAATATAACCCTGACTGGACTGGACTCTGGTTCTCTGGAGCGGGAGGGTCAATGTGGCAGCAGCAGGAGTCTATAGCAGGAGGTGAACGGGGGTGTAAGGTCACTGTAGGAGCCATGTGTGTGTGTGTGTGTGTGTGTGTGTTTGTGTGTTTGCATCTGTGTGTGCATGTGTGTCTGTCTCTGTGTGCGTGTGCGTGTGCGTGTGTGTGTGTGTGTGTGTCTGTCTGTCTGTCTGTCTGCATCTGTGTGTGTGTATGCATGTGTGTCTGTGCATGTACATGCATGTGTATACTTTAGACAGTGCATCTGTTTATGTTTTGTGAGAGTGTTTGTGTGTGTGTGTGTGTGTGTGTGTGGAAGAGCAACTGTTTGTTTTGTGTGTTCCAAGAAGTGCCTGTGCTTGTTTTGTGTGTGTGTTTGTGTATATGCGAGTGTGTGTGTGAGAGAAAGTGCATCTGTGTGTGTGTGTGTGTGTGTGTGTGTGTGTGCGCATGGTTGGGCTTGCAGACACACCCCCTCTCTCTCCACGTCTGTGTTTGGTTGGAGGAAAAGAGCCCCGCCCTGTTGGCCCCTCCCTCTCCCTCCCAGGAGGCTGTAGTGTGGAGGTTTTGGGGGTTCAGCCTCCAGCCCCCCAGCTCTTTCAGTCTGGAGTCAATCTGAAGGACTACTTTGCCTCTGGATTATTCCCACAGAGCGATCCCACAGGACTGCGCCCCTCCACTCTCTCTCTCACACACACACACACACACACAGACGCAGTGTGACTCTGCTGCTCGACCCCAGGACTGCACCCCTTCGCTCTCTCACACACACACACACACACACACACACACACAGACGCAGTGTGACTCTGCTGCTCGACCCCAGGACTGCACCCCTTCGCTCTCTCACACACACACACACACACACACAGACGCAGTGTGACTCTGCTGCTCGACCCCAGGACTGCACCCCTTCGCTCTCACACATACACACACACTGCTAAGCTGATGCGCTGAAGGCAAGACAAATTTTTACACTTCTTATGAAAACTGTTAGGGCAGGTACCAGCATGCACTGCTGCTATGTGTTTATGAGCCGTACTTCTGATTGCACCGCTAAACGCTTCTTCCGTGCTGGGATGCCTGTCTCTGATTGAATTAGGAAAGTAATAATGAGTGCGACAATGCTTTTTTAATTTGTTCTGGATTTATTAGCATTTTCCAGTAGTTAATGACAAAAAAATATTGTTAGGAGAAAATGGGAAGTTTGAAATGCTTGAAGTTCATTGTAAATTTTAACACCTCTGATTACCTCGGGGAATTAGATTTTGTTGGGTTTATATTGCAGTTGTGGTTTTGGGCTAATTTGTATCGTGTGGCGATATGCGCTTAATTTAACGAAGCAAGAGAACAGATGTTCACGTTCTACCACTGTAAATGAGATTGGTCACTGCCTGCTCGATTCTTAACAGGGATGTCAGTGCTGGGTTGTCTTAGCGTTTGTTTTGCAGTGGTACTAATGACAAGGACAGTATAGCAGGTGTAGCCCAAGCAACAGATTTTTAATTTAGTCATGATTGGTCTTAATTATGAGTTTGTAAGTGTGTCTTATCTGAAGCCACAAGTGATTAGCAAGGTTTCCCACCAATCATTCTAAGATTTAAAAAAATCTGTTCCTGCATGGGAAGCTCGCTTAAGTGGAGCGCCAGTTTAATTTGGAATTTAAAGGACAAAAATCAATGCCGAAGGATGTATCAATTAGCGGTGAAAATCTCCTTTCTCATATGAAATGCCTTGTTTGTGGGCAGCAGGCCCCAGTGGGACCCAGAGCAATTTAATCAGTGTTTAATTGATTCAGAAGCGATGTGGATGAGTCATAATTAAAGCTTGTCCCCTGAGCCCTGCGTGAGCCGTGTTTCTGTGGACGGCGTAGTCGAAGTTCAGATGGGAGTGACCTCTTCACCGTATGGCAGAGGGCAGGGGGTGGAGTGCCGGGTCGTGGGCGGGCGCAGGGTGGGTTGTGGGGTGACGGTTGGCGGGTGGCTCGGATGTGGGCGGCGGTTCCTCTCTGTTAAATGACCCTTCTTCCCTCTGCCCTGCGGAAACTAAGGCATTTCGGGGGAAAACACGCGCGCGCACATCGGAACCCAGAGAGGTTGAAAACGGTGGCGGTAACGACGGGTCTCTCCTCTGATTAAATATTCAGCGCAGGGAGCGACTCCCGCCATTACCGCCAGCACGCCGTCGTCCGCCAGAGGCCCTTTAATTTCCTACGCGGCGTTGGCGCTGATAACGCCAGATTCACTTCCAGGTCACTGTGGGGCCTCTCTGATAAATGCCCTATGCATAATTTACACACAGAGTTTTAAATGGCTTGTTGAGATGGGTTACACACAACTTAGAGCTCCCCGCTAATCTCCTGTGTGTGTGTGTGTGTGTGTCGGGGGGTGTGTGTGTGTGTGTGTGTGTGTGGGGGGGGGCAGGTTCTCACAGTCAACAAATGTTTTTAAGCCCTGAATATAGTGCTGTGTGTCTGGTTTTTGAGGACGTACTCCAGACCGTATTTCAGTGATAAGATGTGGGCTCGGGCCCATATACGGGTCTCTGCTCTCTCTAGGGTAGGGGTCTGCAGCCCTGGGCCTGGACAGCCTCAGGCCCTGTAGGTTTTTATTGTTTTCCAGTGTTTATTCGATCAGTTAACCAAGCTGATTAGACGTTTCACCTCGCCTGGTTCCTTGGGTCTGATGTGGTTGTTGATTTTAAGGTACAGATGAAAACCAGCAGACGCTGTGGCTCTCCAGGAACTCTCCAGGTCATAGTGCTATCTGCTGTTCATCAACCAGGCCTTCTGGAATGAAACATCTGATTTGTGCGCCATCTCTACTCTACAATAATATTATATCTCTGCTGACTGGGAGAATGTGAGGTTTGCGTGACACGCTGTTGTTGACTCAATCGTGGATTTGTTTTGTGTGCTGGTATGTTGTTGAGGCAAGTCTGATTGGATCTCCTGGGGAGGAGATCTGTGTCTCCAGAGTTACCTGTGATAATGTACACCCCGTCTGTGCACGGGTGCCTGCCTGTTTTCCTACCCAGCTGCCTGGTATTCCGGCCTCATTGCGACATAACTGGGATTTCACTCCGCTTCCCAAGCCTTACCCAAGCCCGATTTTCCCAAGCCTGGCTGAACAGCCTAGGACGTGCGTGTCGGCCGGAGGTGTTGAGCAAACACACCGACACGCCTGTTCATTTCGGCCCATAAAACACTCCCTAATGAACGCGGGTCGCAGCAGCGTGGTTGCCATGGCTACAGGTTAGCGTCTGTGGCGACTGGCTAGGTGCAGCTGGAGCGCGTCTCTCCCTCGCCCTCGCCCGGCTGCGTGTAGCTGGCCTTGCCGCCAGAACGGGGCGTGCGTGCGCCCGCATGAGCACCTTCACATAGCGGCCTCTCCAGCCCAAATGCTAAGCTCCCCGTGCTTTTAATTTCAACAGCCTTTGCTGGCCCCTGATGTGGTTGTGTAGGTGTGTGTGTGTGTATGTGTCTGTGTGTCTGGGTATGCGTGTGTGTGTGTCTGTGGGTATGCGTGTGTGTGTGTGTGTGTGTGTGTGTGTGTCTGTGTGTCTGGGTATGCGTGTGTGTGTGTGTATGTGTCTGTGTGTCTGTGGGTATGCGTGTGTGTGTGTGTCTGTGTGTATTTGTGTGTGTGTGTGTGTGTGTGTGTCTGTGTGTCTGGGTATGCGTGTGTGTGTGTGTATGTGTCTGTGTGTCTGTGGGTATGCGTGTGTGTGTGTGTCTGTGTGTGTATGTGTGTATTTGTGTGTGTGTGTGTGTGTGTGTGTGTGTGTGTATGTGTCTGTGTGTCTGTGGGTATGCGTGTGTGTGTATGTGTCTGTGTGTCTGGGTATGCGTGTGTGTGTATGTGTCTGTGTGTCTGTGGGTATGCGTGTGTGTGTGTCTGTGTGTATTTGTGTGTGTGTGTCATTGTTCAGTGAAACCTGTCGCTAGGCTATCACCACCACGGTGGTAAAGATCAGCGTAATCTTATCAGTCAGAGCTGTAATCCAGCGCTAATCGCAGTATTAGCTGGACCTGAGTGCATCCGAGGGCTGGTGACTGTGACGCTCCAGAGCCCCCTCTGGTGGAGAGGGCACACTGTGGCAGGTTATGAAGAGCAGGCATGCGTGTGCATGCGGGTGTGTTTGTGTCTGTTTTGCATGCATTGCTGTGTACATGTACAAATCACATTTGTGTGTGTTTGTTTGCAAGTGCATGCATTGTGTTGTGTGTGTGTCTGTCTGTGGACTTTATTTTACCAGCCCATTTGTCAGTATTAAACCAAATTAGACATGAGAGCATCTCCTGAGAGGAATTTCCACCCCAGCACCTTGTCCCTTTTCCAGCTCTGATCCATGTCCAGCTCACAGCCCTCATTCCAACCCCATCCCATTGTGTGCATCACATTTAGATCCAATTCCCAATCCGTGATATCCACGGTATATAAACCTAACAACCTCCAGAGCCTGAAGCCAGCGGAATGGGACAGACTCGCTCACTCTACTCATTTCAAATTATGGCCATATTCCCGATAATAATTTTAATAGCGTGAGACGGAGGAGGTGCTGCTTATTTTAGCCCCGTTTCATACCGAGTCTTATGGGCCTGCTGTTACGGGAGCATATGATGCCTGCAGACTGATTAGCATGTGCTAAAACTGTGCGACGAGCTGTGGACAGACGTGTGTTCGCCTAATTACTCGCTGGCTGGAGAGTGAGTTGGAATTGATTAGCTAGCAGCATGTGCGCATTGTCACTTCACCAGGTTAATAATCCATTGATCACAGAGTAAATTGGAAAAGGCGTAATCGGATTCTCCTTCCAGAGCGTTTTCAATATCGCGGTTGGTGCGCGCAGTTTAATCTGCATTTCCGTTGCCAGTGCTTGACATAATATTTACAGGGTTTTTTTTTTCTTAACTGCTTGGCTGGTAATTTGTTTATGCTATATTATTCCTGCAGTAGTATTATATCATTGACAGCGTGTAGCGTGCGCCGCTTGTGGAATAGATTTGTTTGTTAGATGAAGTGCAGTAAGGGGGTAGATGGTTGCCATGATACTCGATTACTTCCTTGGGGTTTGGGCTGGGGGGGGGGCAGGTGTTATCTTATCTGATCCTTGCTCCTCTCACTGATTTCTATCAGCAAGAGGACCCAGCTATCTGTGCCGTGGAATTTCTGGAAACTTATCCCTGCTCAGCGTCACCAGGCATCTGTACCGGAGCTGTTTGGGGAAAAAGTTCTGATCCAAACACTAACTTCAACACCCACACGCTCTGCTGTGAGTCAATAAAAAAAAAAAATCCTGTTTTATGATTACTGCGGCAGGCAGTCTCATTGGTGATTAATATCGCTGTTTTTACACCTAGCGCTGTTGTTGTGTTTAAGTTTTCTCATTTTTTTATGTTTCCTGCTGCCCTGTTTGTAGAGCTGTCCGCCTGATCAGACCCATTAAGATTATGAGGTTGACTCTCTGGTTTTTACTGAATGCTGCACAGCTAAAAACCCCAGGGTTCGAGACCGGGCTTTGTTTATGAAGCTCACTTCCTGGTCTCGTTGAGAGGGCTGCTCTCTGGCGCCAGTGCAGGCCTTTCAACCCCCTTTTCAGTGCAAGTCAGTGGTACCAATGCGGTCAATATACAGTCAATAAGTTTTTCCCACAAGAACATATAGGTGCCTTTTCTTCGCCTAATGTCTCCCCATGTGCCGATTTGTTAAGTTAGTGTGTCATTTGGACGGTCTTGTCATATTGGATCAATCAGGAACAGTTTGAGTCACAGGGGTGGTGGTGGTATCTCGCATGCTTTGTGGATGACCTGGCTCTGGCTCTGGCTCTGGCTCTGACTCTGGCCCGGACTTCGGTCCCTCATTTTCCCAACTCCGCAGTCTCTGGCTCCAATTTGTACAAAATGGCGGCACAAAATCTGCACTTCGGCGGTTTCAAAGTCACTGGGTGAAGTCACAGTCACTTTGTCCATATTTAAAAAATAAATAAATAAATAAATCTATGCTAAAAACCAAACAGTAGAGTAATGAAGGAGACGTCTCGTATTTCAGGCCTTAATGAGCTTTGGCCTGGTGTCGGAATAGCCTCTCTTTTGAGCCGCGCAGATATAGGAGTGCGTAATGACAAGGCTAATTGAAGAAGCCGAAGGCGAGCCACCAACTTTGGAGTCGATGAATCAAACATTCTCCCGCCGTCTTTGACTTGAAGAATTCACAGTTAATTAGTCCAGAGCAAACGGGAGATACGCATGCCTTTGAACTTCAATGAGTCTTTCCCAAGAAACTTTCATGTAGCTACGATGTCTGGTGTTTAACAGAGGGAGATTGGTTGGTTCTGGGTCTTTATTTAAGGAGACTAAACCCATGGAACGTGTTCAGTTGAATGTACAAGCTTTTATAAACCTGGCCTGTATGAGAACCTATTGATTTGTGTGCTCTTCCTCTTGCTGTCAGAAATATGGGCTAAACGCAGAATTGAAACGATAAACCGCCGGGCAATGTTAGTCCTGCCATTGGTGTCCATTTCAGACGAGTCTTTGTCTTAGTTTAGCACGACAATCATTAAGATTTTAAACTTGAAGTACATTTGCATCAATTGGCTGGTTCACTCCTCTGCTGGAGGCTGAGAGATGAGTCGTGTAGGTGCTTCCCTGTATAGGCTGTGTTCTCACCATCCTACCTGTCCCCACCACCTCCACACAGGTGCTTTCTACCTGCCCCTACCCCTCTCCTCCACACAGGTGTTTCCTACCTGCCCCTACCCCTCTCCTCCACACAGGTGTTTCCTACCTGCCCCTACCCCTCTCCTCCACACAAGTGTTTCCTACCTGCCCCTGCCCCTCTCCTCCACACAGGTGTTTCCTACCTGCCCCTACCCCTCTCCTCCACACAAGTGTTTCCTACCTGCCCCTGCCCCTCTCCTCCACACAGGTGTTTCCTACCTGCCCCTACCCCTCTCCTCCACACAGGTGTTTCCTACCTGCCCCTGCCCCTCTCCTCCACACAGGTGTTTCCTACCTGCCCCCACCCCTCTCCTCCACACAGGTGTTTCCTACCTGCCCCTACCCCTCTCCTCCACACAGGTGTTTCCTACCTGCCCCCATCACCTCCACACAGGTGTTTCCTACCTGTCCCCACCACCTCCACACAGGTGTTTCCTACCTGCCCCTACCCCTCTCCTCCACACAGGTGTTTCCTACCTGCCCCTGCCCCTCTCCTCCACACAGGTGTTTCCTACCTGCCCCTACCCCTCTCCTCCACACAGGTGTTTCCTACCTGCCCCCGCCCCTCTCCTCCACACAGGTGTTTTCTCAGGCAGTGTTCTGACCGTCCTACCTGTCCCCACACAGGTGTTTCCCTGAGGCCCACCTGCCGTCGCCATGACCACGTCACCGCAGGACATCGTCTCCCCGTCTGCGCCCGGCCTCCTTCTGCTCTTCCTCCTCCTCCTCCCCCTCACCATGTCCCAGCAGCCCCTGCTCCCCTCCACGCCGGCCCCCGCCCCCGCCACTCCGCCCTCCCCGGAGTGCACCCGCCGAGAGCACCCCCTCGTCTCTTTCAAAGGTGAGCCGTCCGTGCGTCCATTACAGTCCATTACAGTCCATTACACTCAGTCCATTACACTACACTCAGTCCATTACACTACACTCAGTCCATTACATTACACTCAGTCCATTACATTACACTCAGTCCATTACATTACAGTCAGTCCATTACATTACATTCAGTCCATTACATTACACTCAGTCCATTACATTACACTCAGTCCATTACATTACACTCAGTCCATTACATTACAGTCAGTCCATTACATTACATTCAGTCCATTACATTACACTCAGTCCATTACATTACATTCAGCCCATTACATTACACTCAGTCCATTACATTACATTCAGTCCATTACATTACACTCAGTCCATTACATTCCATTCAGTCCATTACATTACACTCAGTCCATTATATTACACTCAGTCCATTACATCACATTCAGTCCATTACATTACATTCAGTCCATTACATTACATTCAGTCCATTACATCACATTGCAGTCCATTACATCACATTCAGTCCATTACATTACATTCAGTCCATTACATCACATTGCAGTCCATTACATTACACTCAGTCCATTACATTACATTCAGTCCATTACATTACATCACATCAAATTCAGTCCATTACATTACATTCAGTTCATTACATTACATGCAGTCCATTACATCACATTCAGTCCGTTACATTACATTCAGTCCATTACATTACAGCCCTACACTCGATCCACACAATACATTAAACCCACAACATTACAACTGTTCATTCAAGCCACACAATACATTGAGTCCACACATTACAGCCGTACATTATAGCAGCCCATGTATAATTGCCATCATCACACTGCAGCCCCTGGCAGATTACTCATTTTTACATCACAGCCATTACTACATAATAGGCACTTGAATGGTAGTCATCCTTAGATCACATCCACATCGCCACAATTTTGTACATAATATGACATGTATCCTATAAATGGCTTAATGGTGTCCCTGTCATGAGAAACAGTATTATCCTCTATTTGGCAGAAGGCTCCATACTAGAGTAAAATATTATTTCCTTATCCTCGGATCCTCGTGAACATCTGTTTGTAGGCCGTGTCATCTTCTATGAAGCATGGCTTTAAGTAAAACCCAGTGTATTCTCATACTGCTGCCAAAATCGATTTTGATTGTGCGCACACGCCGTAGATCTCTTCAGCGGTTTCCTTCAACTGTGGCCGTTTGGTTCCGTCGCATTCCGTCGGCGGAGAAATATTACCTGACAAATATTTATTTAGCTGTTACTGTGAGTCTGTGGCTCGCCAGGCGATGCCGAGCGTATCGATCCACGTGCGGACAGCGGACACAAGGGCGTTATTATTTTATGAAGGTATTGTACCATCTCTGTTTCCCAGTCTAGATGCTGTGTTGCGTTTCTTAAAGATTGGTTCCAAGGCATGTCTTCCATAGCAAACAAAAAATTGTATCTGATGGATAAACCGTATTCACACGCTACAAGTAGCTGATCCTCTCGTTATGCTATAAAACCAGGCGCCTTGATATTTTTGCATGCCGGCACGCAAGCACGTAGCGGTAAGATAGCGTGCAGCCATATCACGGCCTATCTTTGCATCTGGGACATTGAATTGGAGCGTCCTGTGCACAGTCGAGATTCAAAGGTTTGTTTTGACTGGCTGTAGGTACGTGGCGTGAAATTCCAGCTCCCCAGAATTGCAGTGCTTTCTCCTTTTCCTTTTTTTGCTTTTTGGGAACGTGGTGCTTTTCCGATGGCGATTGCAGAAAATGCTCCGTGGTGTAAAAATAGGAAGTGCTGTGGGTGGGGTTTCTGTTATTGGAAATCCGCGCTTTCGCTATATAGTCATAGTTCATATGGACATTTCCCGCGGCCGTTTGGTTTTTATTGCGATGGCCAAGTTCACCGTCATTTTCAGAAACGGTGTTTTCGCGCAATCGATAATAACGGTTGGGTGAATATTACCCAGCCCCCCCGTATCTGCACAGTTATTTATTTAGCGCACAGTAAGCACAGTTGGTGCTTATGACTAGCATAGGGACCCCCACCCAGTGTCAACGACATCCATCATGAGTTTAAAAGGGCTATATTTTAAACAACGGTTTTATGTTTTGAATTATTTCCCCAAATCTATGTATAGCCGTTGCATATTGAGTCTCGCCAGGTACCTCCAATGACCCCCAGAGGCCCGCAGACCCCCTGTTGGAAGCCTAGGCCTTAAAACGCCAGTTTTTTTAAAATTATTTATTTCTTAGCAACACTATAGAATTTAAGGACAAAGAAGGTGTCGGCTAAACCTGAGATTAATTCCTTGGCTGCTTTGATTCGTGGCTTTCTCACGCGGATCGGCGTTCAGGTCGCCTGTGTGTGTGCGTGTGTGTGTGTGTGTGTGTGTGTGTGTGTGTGTGTGTGTGTGTGTGTGTGTGTGTGTGTGTGTGTGTGTGTGAATCCACCTGCTGAAAGACGGCCGGGGGGAGGGTCAGGCGGGCCTTTGAACCCAGGGGCCGTGAGGCAGGTCTGTTTTTGGCGGGAGAGATGACGGGGCGTGCTGCACCGGCCCGGCGGAGTGTGGCGACCTGCATCCCTTCCTGTCGTGACGCGCCGGTCGGCATGGCAACCCGCCAGCAGGGCGCACGGGGCGGTTCTCACTCCTCCATCACCCCCCCACACACACTTCCTGTTCAATACGAGTCAAAGTCAGTGCATAAGCCTCACCACCCGAGCGAGATCTCTTTACCTGTCCACCCCCCCACCCTCCCACTCTTAATGTTATACACTAAGCCCCTCCCTCTCCCTGAACCTGCCGTGTGGCTTAGCCTCCGATACACTGAGGATACTGTACATAATCAGCATTACCTGCCTGCAAATAGAGACTTTTTAAATATATATATATTTTTAGGGTTTTTTTATTTATTGGACAGCACAGTGTAGAGAGACAGGAAGAATGGGGAGTGGGAGAGAGGGAGAGAGACATGTGACAACGGTCAGGCGGCCGGATTCGAACCGCCGACGTCGCGGCTCGCAATGAGCGTGTGCTCTTCCCGGCTACGCCACCAAGACTCCCCACGAATAGAGAGGTTTCAGGTCTTTCTCTCTTTCAGCCACTCGGTGTGTCTGCATACAGACCTGCGTCAAATGTGCATTCCTCCTGATCCCTGGAAGGATGTCTGTGCAGCTCGTTACTAACCGAAATGTGCACTCGTATGAAAGATTCATTTTTTTCAGAATATTGGTTCGGAACAAAATGGATTTGTCTATAAATATTTGTTGCAAACTGCTAGGATTTTTTCTCTAGCGTCTGTAGGGTTGATGCATTTCAAATAACGACTTGAAACGGTTAATCCGTATCTCGGTGGCGTCGTGCAGATTACAGAGACTAATCTCAGGCGCTCTGCAGCCAGGCCTCAGTGATTACTGCCCCCTCTGGAGGAGCGAGGATCAGGCTCGGCCGAGGAGCCAATCCGCAGAGCTGGTGCTCCGACGCCGGAATATCGGATGCACTGAACACCGTCCTCGGGATTATCCTGGATTATAAGAAACCAGGAGGGGATAGCGGCTCAATGCAGATGGCTTGAGCTGCCCCCCCCACCTAGCCACCCTGCGTGGGATTGGTTAGAAATAGGAGGGGGAGTGAACCAATCAGTGTTGCAGAGTGGAGAGGAAAAAGCATTTTAATTGGTTAAAATCAATGTCAGCAGATGGTAGCTGTGGTAACAGTGTGGTGCATGCATAAGGCCCCACTTGACCATAGTCTTTTGCTCTGAGGTGATAATCCTTTACTGATCTGATAGATGCCCTTCCCAAGGTTACCAATACCAGTGTTTGGTAGATACAAATTTTGCAGTGCTGTACAAATGTACAAAAGTATTAAGTTTAGCAAACCATAAAATGGCAATAACTGCTTATCACCAAGATGAAAGAAAAATAAAAACCAAGTAATGCAATGAAATTAGAAGAAGGAAGAAATGGGAGAACATTTGTGAGTTTATTGAGAGCCGAGTCACTGGACGGAGAGGATTTTGAGACACTACTGCGTGGTGAAGCCCGATTGGTCAGCGAGAGAACAGTGACCGTCTCTCCTGGCCCTGCCCCCCCATATAAATGACTGTAATCTGCCCCCAAAGAAGGGCTCTTTCACTGCTGTGTGGCTCAGCTGCTGTTCCACTGCCCCCAGATAAGGGGGGGGGGGGGGGGGGGCGGGGGGGCAGTGGAAACCCTGTGTGTGATTCGGGGTGTCTGATTGGCTGGTGGATCACAGTCCTGCCTCAGGCCCTCTGTGGTTTTATTCTGTCATTATGTGCTGCTTGTTCTCTGTTGGAGCTCATTTTTAGTGCAGATTTTTGGGAGAGGTGCGGCTTATCTGGGGCAAGCCAGTGTTCTTCTTGCATGCAATCCGTTTATACAGTTGGATATTTACTGAAGCAGTTTAGCTTAAGGAACGTGCTCAAGCATACAGTGTCAGAGTCCCATCTGGGAATCGAACCCACAAGCCCAGTTCCCTAACCGCTATGCTACACTGCAGCCCCCCCCTCCCCCCTTTCAAAACCCAGAACAGAATGATCTTTATGAACACCCCCCCGCCCGCCCCATTCATAAATACTGGCAGGATTCCTCCAAGTAACACAGCAGTAGCGCATAGATGTTGGGTGGGTGGCCGGCCGGCCTCAGCTCCTCAGCAGGAAGGAGCCACAGAAGGGTTGGGAACACAAACCCAAACAAAAACACACACTTCTGAAGCCTTTTTAAAAACAATAAAATCTGCCACTGGCTATAAGAAGTGATGAAAGCTGCCCTGACCCTGTCTGTCAGAGATGGAGATAATGCAGCCTGGTCTCTTCTGAGCTGTGTGTGTGTGTGTGTGTGTGTGTGCGTGCGCGTGTGTGTCTCTGTGTGTGTGTGTGTGTGTGTGTGTGTGTACGTACGTGTGTATATCTTTGTGTGAGTGTGTGTCTGTGTCTGTGTGTATATCTTTGTGTGAGTGTGTGTCTGTGTGAGTGTGTTTGTCTATGTCTGTGTCTGTCTGTCTGTCTGTGTGTGTGTGTGTGTGTGTGTGTGTGTGTGTGTGTGTATCTTTGTGTGTGTGTCTGTGTGTCTGTGTCGTGTGAGTGTGTGTGTGGGTGTGTATGTTGACTGACTGTAAGCCTTTAAGCCTAGTATAAATATTAAAGATCTTTTAGTACACATTATAAGGTGCGGCTGCATAATTGGCCTGGCGCAGCGGGAGAGACTGGCCTGGCGTGCCACAAGAGAAGTCAAACCTTCACAGTGTCACACACTGGAGGACCTTACAATGCTGCCCATTGGCCGCTGCCCAGTGATGTCATAAAGCAATTACCCTAAAGTAGTGGCGTAACGTCGGCTGTAAAATAGGCCTTCGGTAACCTTACCTTTATACGGATATTACTCTCAACCTGTTTCTACTTATTGTTCTTAATTATCAATCAAGCAATTCAATAACTGAATAACAAACATCAATGAATATATCAAGTTTTTCTGTGCTAGTATTTTTCTTTGCGTCATAAAATGGGTAGCACTTAAATATATGTAGCGACGGCCTGCACGTTGGAAAAAGTGGGGATTACTTGTTTCCGTTTATTTAGATTCAGTAGCCTAACAATCAATCCATTCATTCTCTGAATAATCAAGACCAATTTGTAGCCTATAATGATTTAGAAATGATAACGACAAAGAAACAACTTAAGATTGTTTAACAAGGATCAGGCAATAATCTGAATGTGTTAAAGAATGTAATTAATTTTAAGAGGACACTAAAATTAGTCAAAGTGATTTAAACATTAGAAAGCATAAATTTAAAGAGGACAGCCTCTTAAGTGTCTCGAATCGTTGAGAGCAGCGCATAATACAGGCTAGAAATACTCATTTACGAAAATCTACGTTGAACATTTAAACATGGAGCATTTAAAAGTCAGAATCTTCGCATGATAACACAACATCATAAATGTCGATATACAAAAATGTAACACAAGTTTATGTTGCACAGAACAATAATACTATCTCAAAATAACTTGGTAGCCTAATAATTTACTTCTTGTTCTTGGTTATTGAGTGAATCAATTATTTAATTGACAATCAGGAAAAGTAAACGGAAACAGATTGAGAGTGATCATCCGTTAAAGGTAAGTTTACAGAAGGCCTAGTTCTACTCCCACGGTACGCCACTGCCCTAAAGCCACCATTGGCCACTACCCAGTGATGTAATCTAAAGCCAGGAGACACAAAGTCACCAACTGTTTCAGTCGAGCGCTTCTTGACCATTTCCTACCACTTATTGTCCTTCAGTTGTTTGTACTGGTGGCTGTTTATGGTTGAATTAAATGCATGTTGCCACGGTTCAATAAATTCCAAATTTTACCTCTGTCAAGTGGTATTTACAACACAGTGATTGTGCTTGGTTTCCTTTTCTTAATCTTATTTGCTGCATTTTATTGCTTATTTAGTCTTTTTTTTTTAGCTCATTATGCTATTGCATGGGTATTGAATGGTCATTTTAAATTGATTGTTGGCAATCTCTCATGAACCTGGACTCTGGACAGGAATTGACAGAAATTTCAAGACCTACTTGCTGCTCGAAAATGCAGTTGTCCTCATTCGTGGGGTCTGACATACTGCTCATGGTGGATCAGCCATCAGTTTAGCGCATTAGCGCATTCAGTGTGTCAGTTACTGCTTCGTCAGTTAGCGCATTGAGTCACTGACATTAGCGTGCTAACAGTGAGTGTCAGTTGCTGCTTCGTCAGTTAGCGCATTGAGTCACTGACATTAGCGTGCTAACAGTGTGTGTCAGTTGCTGCTTCGTCAGTTAGCGCATTGAGTCACTGACATTAGCGTGCTAACGTGCTAACAGTGTGTGTCAGTTACTGCTTCATCAGTTAGCGCATTGAGTCACTGACATTAGCGTGCTAACGTGCTAACAGTGTGTGTCAGTTGCTGCTTCGTCCGTTAGCGCATTGAGTCACTGACATTAGCGTGCTAATGTGCTAACAGTGTGTGTCAGTTACTGCTTCGTCAGTTAGCGCATTGAGTCACTGACATTAGCGCATTCGGTGTATCAGTGTGTGTCAGTTACTGTGTGGTCAGTTAGCGCGTTCAGTCACTGACATTAGCGCAGTGAGGCTTTGAACTCCCAGGCCTAAACTCCTCCTTCACATTTCATTTGGATTTCATTCCCCCTGCCAATGCTCCGTCCCATAGGGCCTACGGGGACGTTTGGCCATTCCAGCAGAGCATCGCTCTTTATCTGCCCGAACCGGACAGATGTCGCCTCCATGGCCGTTTGTAAAGTTCTGCTCGTATGTCTGTGTGCTAAATGGGCTCCATGAAAAGCAGTTGTACACGCCCTTGTTTGTTTGCGCTCGACGTTGTTTCTTAATGAGGATGTCGAAACGGCCGCGACCTTCACGTAGGAAACGGCCGCCGCCCTCGCGTCGGAGCATAGGAGGCTTCTGTCATAGGCGGGTACCCAGAATGCAATGCCGCAGCGAGTATTAATTTGTCATTAGCAATTGAGGCCTTTGAGCGTGACTAAGAAAACAAGGTCGGTGACCGTCATGGTAACGAGGAAAAGATTTGTTAATTCTAGTATTTATTTCATCCCATAAAATGCTATAAAGCAAATACTTTAAGCCCGCAGGATGAATACTGTGCAACATCGAAAGAACGAAGGGCTCATTTGAAGCGAATTGTTTTTTTCCCTCTAGGTTAAACACGGATTTTCCACTGCCAGCTTTTCATAATACGCTTTTGTACCTTTTATGTAAACAAGATGCCTAATTGATGAAGCTTGGCAGACAAAGTCATGACAAAACAGCAAACGACCCCCGCTCTGCACCTAATTAAAGCTAAGCACTCGAGATTAACGCCGTGAACCCTACACACACACATTATGCGTCGGGCCCGGGTTCGACACGCACTGCTCTGCGCTCGCGTTCCTCACGGCATTCCTAGTTTTGTCACCGGTATTCCTGCTCATGCCACCCCCCCTTGTAACCGACGCTCCCGTATTCCCAAGGGGAGGTCCCGCAAGGTCACCGCGAGGGAAATTGCCATTCCGTCTCAGGTAGGAAGGTTTTCCGGCTGCGGTGCTATCGGTCGTGAGGTAGGGCGGTTTGCTGTGTGGATTTGGGCCGTGCCATTGCAGGCTCTGCCTAAGGGAGGCGATAGCGCTAGCATGCGCCGCTGCATTTTATCACTTCTGCAATTAGCATTTTGAAGAGATTCCTTACCTTTAAAATATTCACTCCCTGGAGGGAAACATTCATTTAAAAAAAAAATTTTTTTTTTTTTTTTTGGGGGTGAAGTGAACGAAAACTCAGTTTTAATTGTGTCAAGGTGGGCGATAAAGGTTATGATTTATGTTTCCACGGCGGGGGGTCTTTCAGCGCATTTGGAGGCATTAATCCAGCCCTGCTCTCATATCTATGAAGGATGCCTGATCCATCATGTTAAATATCAAGCCTAAAAGCCCCTGGGCCTGCACGCATATTTATTCTCCCTGTTATTGTGCATGAATTTCTGGCCACCAGTCGGATATCATGAGGTTAGCGAGCTGCAGGCTGACAGTATAAAGACCTTGTGAGCGAAGGGATGTGACTGCTGGCAAAATAAAGAATGAAAACTTTTTTAAGAAGTAAACAAGCAACTTTTACGGCGGTGAAAGCAATCTCGGCAGGTCGTAGTTTGGAGTCTTGTGAGAATTTACAGATTGAGTTTGGTGTTGCTGCCCTCGCAGGTAAAGGACGACGCCGCAGATTGGACTGAAATTACCGCTGTGGTGTCGGGTGATGTTTTGTCTGATAGGTTTTCCGCGAACTCCATTAAGGAACGCTGCGGCCTCTCCTGGAATGTTTTAGGACCGTCTGGCAGAGGGAACACTGGGCTTATCGAGCACTTTTCTGGGCATTGCTGTGACATTGGCCTGATATTAATGGGAGCTGCTGTGAGAAAGTGTGTGTGCATGTGTGTGTGCCTGCATGTACGTGCGCGTGTGTGCATGTGTGAGAGTGAGAGTGAGAGAGCGCAAGTGTGTGTGTGTGTGTGTGAGAGAGAGAACGTGTGTGTGTGTGTGTGTGTGTGTGTGAGTGTGTGAGAGAGAGAGAGCGCGAGTGTGTATGTATGTGTGTGTGTGTGTGTGTGTGTGAGAGAGCGCAAGTGTGAGAGTGAGTGTGTGTGTGTGTGTGTGTGTGTGTGTGTGAGAGTGTGTGTGAGTGTGAGTGTGAGTGTGAGTGTGTGTGTGTGTGTGTGTGAGTGTGAGTGTGTGTGTGTGTGTGTGTGTGTGTGTGAGTGTGAGTGTGAGTGTGAGTGTGAGTGTGAGTGTGAGTGTGAGTGTGAGTGTGAGTGTGAGTGTGAGTGTATGAGAGAGAGCGCGAGTGTGAGTGTGTGAGAGAGAGCGCGAGTATGAGTATGAGTGTGTGAGTGTGAGTGTGAGTGTGAGTGTGAGCAGCTAGTCCTCCCCTCCTCTTCCCCAGCCTTAGAATATGAAATGAATATGAAATGAATAGCTCCATTTTTGTGTGTGTTTTGACTCTGGAGCTTTGATGCCTTGATCCATCTTTAAGGCCACGCTCATTATTAGTGACATAGCCTCCCTCTTCATCTTCTCGTATGATATGATGCAGTTGTACAGCAGTATGTCACAGGCGTACTCTGTGTCTGTTTCCAAGCAGTATCCGTTAATAAATTCATAGTCACGTGTTAAACGCTAAATAGACACGGCACATGTTGCACGGTTACGGCTGCTGTCGGACGATTACTTAATAAGATTGTGGGTCTAACGGCACCATATGGTCCTTATCAAGTCCTGAGCGATCTCCTCAGGGTTTAGCGCACTGGTGGATGCATGAGGTTCTCTCTACCTTTCCCGTCACGCAGCGATGTCAGCGTGCGATCTACGTGTGACGCCTCGGACCGTACCCAATTAGCAAGCGCTCTGTACTCATCCCCAACATCTGGGCTTACTCTGCTAGGGCGCACAGACGCCGCCACAATCTGATAAGGACCTGGGTTCTGCTGTCAATATTCTGAAACACACACACACACACACACACACACACACACACACAGAGACAGAGAGGGAGATCCGCTGTTCATTCTTTTGAAGGGTGTGCTGAAGGGCGTTCCCATGACGATGCCATACAATTAAGTGGATATTTTTGCAGATCATTGCATTTTTAGTTAAGGCAAGGCAGGGGTGTCCAATCTTATCAGAAAAGGGCCGATGTGGGGTGCTGGCTTTTGTTTTAGACCAGCAGTATGACGCTTGAATCAACTAATTAACGAATCATGTCTTCAATCAAGACCTTGATAAGTAGAATCTGGGTTAAAACAAAAACCTCCACCCACCCACCCACACACCGGCCCTTTTCGGATAAGCTTAGACACCCCTGAGTTCAGCTGAGGAGACCCATTGAGAATTCTAAAGGGACTTATTGAAAACTTCTGAAAAGAATAACGTCACACAACATTGAATAACATTTAAAAAATTTTAATTCAATTCTTGTTGTCAAAGTGAAATTTTTGTAAGACCAAAAAAAAGGAAGCTTTGATTTTAAGAGACAAATCTCTCAAGGGGAGAAAACTGGTTTCTCAATATTTTGTAGCTGTTTTAGAATGTGCCGCCCTTAGAATGTCTTTATGACCTTGCTGTTGTCACGGACTGCAGCTGTGATTCAAACGCTCTGCACTTGGCGATAACAAATCAGGTTTTTTAAAATTGTGGATAAATCCATTTAGATAACAAAGCTTGGGACAAAAAAAGATCAAGTGGGCCCTTTTAACAAAGAGGGGCTCTCGTCTTACTTTCCTGTGGCTCTCTGCAGGTCTGCCCAGTCAAGCACTTTTAATTTGCATCCCTCTGAATGTCAAACTGTGCTTTTGATTTGAAGCAGGTTTTCAGAAGGCACTTGTTTTGACTGGGTGTCCTGTTGCATTAGGATCAGGGGCGCATTACACGCCGCGCCTCGCCTTGTTTGGTCTACAGGTCCCTTCCTGTAGTATTTCTCCGGACATTCGAGCCCCAGGGTGTCCAGACCGGCCCTACGGAGTCGGCCCGTCTCCATGGCGACCATACGCACAGGAGGCGGTCCTGAGGCTCGTCCAATCGGACCAGTTTAATGACGTGCTGGCCCCGCCCTTAATGCGACCGGCTCTGGGGGCCAGGTTTTCACACGTATGTGCGAACAGGTTCATAGAGGCAGGGCTGAGTGCTGAGTTTAGGTCCTGCCTGGCAACCCGGGCTGTTCTCCTCACCCTGATAAAACGTGTGTGTTCTAATCTTCCCCTCTCACTCTCTCCCTCTCTCTCTCTCCCTCAGCCCTGAGCCCTTGGATCTCCAACTTCACTCACCCTGGAGTGAGAGACTACTCACAGCTGACCCTTGACCTCACCAGGAATCAGCTGATCGTCGGGGCGAGGTAACGAGCGTGCGGGTCAGTCACACACTCCGCTCAAACTGCAATCACACACCTTTCATTCCCTCTCTGATCTCTCCACAGAAACTACCTCTTCAGACTGAACCTAAGCAACATCTCCCTCATACAGGTAAGTGAGATAAAGCCCTACAACCCCCCCCTCCGGCCTCCCCGCTGTATGTAATTACCGCTCTCCGCCATGGTTTCCCGGAGCTCGGGTCTCCGCTCGGCGCTGTTCTGCCGTTGCTCCCTTGGCGGTACTTGGCAGGCGGCGGGCATTGGCGTGTGATTTCTGATTGTGGGTCAGAGTACTGGAGTGGATTTGGCCCAGAGTCAGCTGGAGAAACTTCAGACAGCGCTGGGGGAGGGGGGGGGGGGGGGGCAGGGGGGTGGGGGGAGTGCGGTGTACGGAGGCATGGAGGAGTGCGGCATTGTGGGCCTGTCTCCCTCTCAGCCAGATTTACCGCCTCTAGATCAGCCGGGTAGGGGGGTGGGGGCACCCTGGAACTCTGGGGTCTCCATGGCGACCAGAGTTCTGCACGTAAGTGATTCTGGAGGGGGTGTTGAAGCCCTATCGCTGTGAGATGAAGGACGTGTAGGTCTAATAGAAACATGCCTTTGGCGCCCGTGTACAATCTGGTAACTGGGTTTATCTTTAAAAAAAAAAAAACCACTGCAGAACTGACCGGTATCCTGGTTTATAATTAGCAGGCGGTGGCGTTGCGGAACAGAAGGCAGGTGTGTGTGTGTGTGTGTGTGTGTGTGTGTGTGAGTGTGAGTGTGTGTGTGTGTGAGTGAGACCACGTTCCTGCCCTAGCATTGGCCGTAGGGGCTAATCGTGCAGCGACTCTGTTTTTGCGATGCCGCGTTGACGTGCCCTGCATTTTTTTAACTGGGAACGTGGCGTCCACTGTTCTAGAACTTTCCATCCTGCTCCCACGCGGAGAGGGAAGCTTACAACCCGCTCAGCACAGCAGCATTTATAAAGCTCTTTATAAATCTCTGGCACCGGCTGCTCTGAGCCGTCCCCGGGGAGCGGCTCGATCTTCTCCGTCTCGCACCGCTCAGTCTCCGTCCCACTCTTCCGGCATGTTCCTGGAGCGGGAGCGAGCCAGGCTGCTCTCTCGTCATTACCGCTAACTGCGGCATTAGGCCTCGTACCAGGGGCTAAATGAATGAGCGTCAGGCAGGCCAGTTGAATGAGGAGCCGGTGTCTGTTCCTAACAGCAGGATTAAACGCACAGAGAGGTCCCGGCGTAAGGGAAGAGTCTGTGTAATCCTGTTATTTGGCTCAAAAAAATGGTCATTCCGCTTTCCCGTTGATTCTTTGAAATGGAGATGTCTCTGTATTTATTTTAAGGCTTTGACCCGTTTGAGCACAGAAGAGACAGCAGTGGAAAAAGAGTAGCTAGGTGTAATTTATAGAGACTGAGGTGAGCTATAAAGGTGACGGAGGTGTGTTTTGAGGTGACGTAGGTGAGTTCTCAGGTGACGTAGGTGAGTTCTGAGGTGACGTAGGTGAGTTCTCAGGTGACGTAGGTGAGGTCTGAGGTGACGTAGGTGAGTTCCCAGGTGACGTAGGTGAGTTCTCAGGTGACGTAGGTGAGTTCCCAGGTGACGTAGGTGAGTTCCGAGGTGACGTAGGTGAGTTCTGAGGGGACGTAGGTGAGTTCTGAGGTGACGTAGGTGAGTTCTGAGGTGACGTAGGTGAGTTCAGCCACAGCAGGTGATTTTGGGCACAGCAAAGCTCACTTGTGGAGAGCACAGTCAATCCCAACAGCACACACACACCTTCCCTCCAAAACACACACCTCCATCCAGGCAGGCAGGACCACGGCCTCCTATAAGCAAGACTCCAGTTTTGTCGCGAGATTTTAAAATTAACTTTGATTAACTTTCTATATCGTTTTTCCAAGGACACGCCTTCCTGGCACATGGTGTTGGCTGGGCTGCCTGCGGGTACCTGCCACGGCTCCCTCCTCCTATCTCTGCCGTTATAAAGCCGCCCTGCGCACAGCTGCCAGAGGAATAATGGGTGTGACTGAAGGGCAATTCATCTCAAACGCTCCGCTCCAAATAAGAAACATGCGGCTTTGGCAGGAAATGGACGCGGGCAGGCTTTTAAAGTTATGCCTCAGAGCGGGCGGGGGGGGGGGAGGGGGGCTGCTGATGCCAGCCTTGGCTCGATAAACCCCCCCCCCCCCCCCTCTCCCCACCAGTGGCGAGAGCGGCTCACGCAACCCGAAAAGCAGATGCTACGTAGGCGGGGGAGGTGCTAGCGCACATCAAACCGTGCGGTGGCGGGTTGGCGGTAGCCGCTTGGGCTCAGCGCTCACACGGCGGATTTAATGACTTTCGCAAGGCCGGCGAAGCAATTTGAAAGCTTGAACACATGCGGGAAAAACACTTAACGGAGGTTTCTGGTTTAGTAGGTCACTTTAAGCTTTTTTTTTTTCTTTTTTTTCTTCTTGTCTTCACATTTAACTCTGAGGAAGAAAGACGGCTTTGTTTTTTTTTTTTCCCCCAGAATTGATTAAAGTCATGTTTTTTTTTTTTAGATTGTTAGTGGAGCTCTGTTTTCTCTCTCAGACTTCAGGCTGATAAAGAGGGGGGCACGTTAATTATCAGGATCTGTTCTTGGGGTACGCCGTGCCTTTAACTGCTTGTGCGGTGAGGAGGGGCCCACACAGGATTTTTGGGGGCCACCCGGGAAGGGATGACTACTTCATCCAACTCCCATCATCCCTCAGGCTTCCCGGAGAGAATGAATCCTCCCGCACACTCCAAGCTTCCCATCATCCCTCAGGTTTCCCGGAGAGAATTAATCCTTCCACACACTCCAAGCTTTAACACACTGACGTCCGGAATCCTTCCACACACTCCAAGCTTTAACACACTGACGTCCGGAATCCTTCCACACACTCCAAGCTTTAACACACTGACGTCCGGATGGGCCAATATTACAGCAGTCATTACGCAGCCCTGTCTCCACTGTGTCTCATTAGACTGGAGCCTTTTGATATATGGCGTGAATTAGCCAAGTGTGTGTTCGGCTTTTCCCCCTCTATAAGGAACTGAGAGCTACCTGTGTGTGTGTTTGTACCTGTGTGTGTGTGTGTGTGTGTGTGTGTGTACTTGTGTTTGTACCTGTGTGTGTTTCTGTCAGACTTGGATAAAATATTAATATTTATTTTTAAAATATTAAATTCTTTTCAAATATGTTTTCATAATATAATTTTAGAATGCAAGATTTATAAGATATTTAAATGTATTTGGACTAAGTAATTGAGTAAATGAAGTGTTTTTATACTACTGACTTCATAGATGGAAACATTGGGGAATATTGTGAAGTGCATTTATGTAGAATAACAACCAACACAACATTTATTGATTTTATTTTGTGTTTTAATTACAACATGCACTCATGGAAGTGTACCAAACAACCTCTACCCACATTTGCATCTTTCAAAAGAAAAATAAGTTATGTTTTAATTGCCAATTAAATATATGATTACCAAATGTATAAAAAAATTATTCAGCTGGATAAAAAAAAAAAAATTATTTATTATCATTTAAAATAGAATTTTATCTATTTCTATTAGATAAAATTGTATTAATTTATAAAATTAAATTTCTTTTCATTTCTCCCAGTGCACTATTCCTGAGCAGAGTGATATGTATTTGAGATAAAATTAGAAAATGTTTTGAAGTAATTTTAAGAATGTATTTTTTATTTCTACAAATGCAAAACATTTATTTGGGCCTATGTATTTGCAAATTCTTCAAATACATTTTTTATTAAAATCACATTTTCAAATGCAGATATGTAAGTACCGGTGTAGTATTGTGCGTGCGTATTTATCTTTGTGCGTTTTATTCAGCGTAGTTGTAAGGCTGATCCTAGACTGGATGTATGCACAGAGCAGCTTGGGGATTTGCACCAGCAGGTCTGTGTTTAAGTGGCTTATTAGATGATATGGCTGTTGAACCTGTCAGTGAAGAGTGTGCACACAGTGTGGGTCAGTCGCTTTAATGACCCCACTAAGCCGCGCATATCCCACGTCGTAGCGACATGTTAGCCCTTTGCGTGGGAGAGGCCAGCCGATGGCGGGACTTCCGCTCATGCCTTGGGTCTCACTATGAAAAGCGACCACGTTCACCCTGTAATTATCATTTTACATGTAAGTCCTGACAGGAGATTAAAGCCATTTTTAAAAGTGCCCTGGAAAGAGTACTAGCACTAGTGTGTACGTGACACCACGGACAGCTTAATATCTGCACAAGGTGATGTCAGGTGAAACGTCTCATAGGTCTAAATTATTTTTTGGCGAAGAGCTCTACAGATGGTGACCCCTGAACCCTGGTTCGCTGTGTTATTCTACTGACTGTTTTCTGTGGTTCAGGTCCCTGCGGTGGGGGTGGGAGGGGGGCGGGGGGGGGCGTGGGGTGGGGGGGTCGGGGGGGGCGTGGGGTCGGGGGCGGACGTGTCTGGTCAGTGTTTGTGATGAGCAGGCAGGGGGAAAGGAGAGATTGATGGGTGGGGGTATCTGCGTTTGTTGGCCTGACTGGAGCCAGAACTAATGCACAGCTCCAGAGCTCTGGGGGCATGCAGGGGGCAGGTATGGGGGTGGGGGTGGAGGGAGGGTTGGTATGTAAACAGGTGTGAGTTTGCAGAAGGAGAAGGAGGTGCAGAAGGAGATTGGCATTTGCCAGGAGTAACATCACACAGGGACGAAACAAACAGAAATCCTCAGGCTCACTCTTCTCCCTCTTTCTCTCTCTTGTTCTTTCTCTCATTCTCTCTCTCAATCTGTCTTATTCACACTCTCCTATTCACTTTCTCTCATTCTACACTCTCTTCTCTCTCATGCTCTCATTCACTCACTCTTTCATTCACTCTTATTCTTCACTTTCTCTCTCTCTCTCTCTCCCTCCCCCTCTCCCTCTGTCTCTCTCTCTCCCTACCTCTGCCCTTACACTAAAAATATACTAAAATAAATACAATCAAACGATTCAGTAATTCACAATTTGGGCTGTCAACTGGATCAAAATATGAAATTCAAATATTGTATTCAAAATGATAGCAGAAGTTTGATTATATTTGAATATTTACTGCAAAAGTTGCATAATTATTGCATTGCCATAAAAGGTATAGAATACTTTTAGGTGATCCATGGTTTGCGTGCGGTACGAGAGGGTTACAGAGGTGAAGGGAGGTAATGTTCCATTTAAAAATGTGCATAAATAATTGACTGATAGAAGTGAAGGCAGGAGGGTTAACCCTTATTTATGACGGGTGATGAAATGTCATGAAAAAAAGTTCCGCTTCCATTGGCAGCCTGCAAAACAAGTCTTTGAGAGATTATTCGCCAAAAACACAAATGAAGATCCACTTGGTTAGAGGCAAGTGCTGTCTGTGTGTGTGTGTGTGTGTGTGTGTGTGTGTGTGTGTGTGTGTGTGTGTGTGTGTGTGTGTGTGTGTGTGTGTGTGTGTGTGTGTGTGTGTGTGTGTGTGTGTGTGTGTGTGTGTGTGTGAGTGTGTGAGTGAGTGAGTGAGTGAGTGAGTGAGTGAGTGAGTGAGTGAGTGAGTGAGTGAGTGAGTGAGTGAGTGAGTGAGTGAGTGAGTGAGTGAGTGAGTGAGTGAGTGAGTGAGTGAGTGAGTGAGTGAGTGAGTGAGTGAGTGAGTGAGTGAGTGAGTGAGTGAGTGAGTGAGTGAGTGAGTGAGTGAGTGAGTGAGTGAGTGAGTGAGTGAGTGAGTGAGTGAGTGAGTGAGTGAGTGAGTGAGTGAGTGAGTGAGTGAGTGAGTGAGAGAGAGGTGAGTGCTGTGTATTTTTTATTTCCAGCGCTCCCTGCTGAGGAAAAGCTGGTTTGAACAGAAGCAGCAGGAATACTTGAGTATTTCTATGTTAACTTCTATGGAATAGTATTTCTATGGTAACTGTGCAGTTGATTTCCACCACCCCCAGAGGATTCTGGTCAACTGCTGGTGGTGTTTGCTTTCAATACATCATCATCACATCTTGCTGCAGAACATTAATCAGCTGTGGTAATTATTTTTAAAATTCAAAACTTGATTGGCTACGCACCAGTGGGGAAAAAGGTCATTCAGAAGCAAGAGATAAAAAAAATTTAAAACGTGGAACACTTTAGATTTTCAGCACGGAAATTGCATGTTCAAATGTTTTAATATGAAAAAATATCTTTTATTTGTGCTATTATAGATATATTCCAATAGAGTAATAAAATAGTCTACACATTTATTATATTTGGCAGTATTTTCCATTTGCATATCTCTCTCTCTCTCTCCATCTCTCTGTCTCTCTCTTAATCTCAATCCTGATCTCAGGCTCATGCAAATGCTAATTCAACTTCAAAATGAATTGTGTTGTTGATATGACTGGATATGACTGGATTAAACAGAACCCCCCCCCCCCCCCCCCCCCAATTCCAATTGTGACTGAAGTTTGTGATTGCTCCTACCCCTAAATATAGACTCTGTCAGATCTTATTCTATTTTTGCCATCGCACTCCAATGAGATTAGTAACGGTCATTTCATAGGTCAGCGTGTGCGTGTGACTTGGGTGTTGATTCCAGCAGGGCCGCACAGGATTCTGGGAAAGGGCATGGTGATTCTGACTTCTAGTCAGTGTGGGATAGGCCGAGTTGGCCAACATTTCCCAGCAAACTGTGGAAAAGAAACAGTTTACATAAGAATAAATCACATTTATTTAAACTACAACCGAAAATGTGCTCCGCATCTAAATCTGCATGTTTTAAAATCACTTTTACAGGTTTTAGAAGTCAGCTCATGAAAAGCAATGAAATGGTTTTATATGGATGTTTTAAATGGTTTTCACATGACTGTTATGCTCTGGCTTCAGCCTGTTCTCCATAATGTCACTGACGTTCTGACTTCCTACGCAATATTTAATTCCAGCACCTTTTTGCCTCCTTATGAGAGCCTTCAAGGCATGTACACGTGGAAACCCTGAAACATTTGAGCAATTTTCTTACTGAAATATTAGTATTTTAGGTGAAATGGAATATTTAGCCTGTAATACTACTGAATAGTGGCAAAGTGGGCAGTTAAGGAATGGATTCTCGGTGTTGTATGACGATTATTTAGCAAGACACAGATGAAACCACTATATTTTGTTCATATTCATAGTTGCTAAAACAATTTGGAAGATCTTTTCTTTTTGGGTGCAATTACAAATGTAAGGGTGAAAAACCTCATTTCATTTTACGATGAGGTGGATGAGCTCTGTAGAATAAGTGCAGGAACAGAGCAGGTC
>CM056383.1:70422121-70442121 GCA_029718625.1 Synaphobranchus kaupii
ACACATTCCGTGTTGGACGTTCCGATGCTGTAGCTCAGCTCACTGTCTGCTTCCAGGACACATTCCGTGTTGGACGTTCCGATGCTGTAGCTCAGCTCACTGTCTGCTTCCAGGACACATTCCGTGTTGGACGTTCCGATGCTGTAGCTCAGCTCACTGTTTGCTTCCAGGAATGTCCTTTTAGTCGTCATAGTTACTGCGTAGTTACTGCATCATTGACACCATGACAGCTGGGCATTTAACCAATAAATCAATCAATCACGTTTGGTTTGAAATTGCTACTGTTACTGCTGACTTTCTCTGAGCTATCCCTTATGGAAATTGATTTTATTGTAATATTTATGTGGACTTGAACATATGATGCTAAATTTTTCACAGAAGTGAAAGCTGCAATATTTTTTTAAATATTTGCCTATATATTGTAGTGTGTTATGTCTTGATAATATTTTTTATTTCAGTATATTTTCAATGCATTTCATTTGCATATGTGATAGACAGTGAGCTACGTGTTTTCTAAAAACAGGGATATGTTCACCTTGTGTGCGGCCCTCTGCTTGTTTGCGGTTTACATCAATATAAATATTTTAGCGACCAAACATCTGGCCCCCTCCGAAGAAGTCAGATTCCTGGAAAAGGTTGTGGGGGGGGTGTTTGACTAACCTGTCGAGGTTTAGAGATGGATTGAGAGGCCCGTTAGAGAGTGGAGGACTCTTTAGATAGCAGGCATTAGGGAGAGGTTGAGGGGAATTACCTGCGTAGTATTTGCTATTCTCTGTAATTAAACCTGTAAGGAGCAGAGAGAGATGTGTTCACCGGAAGCTCAAACGAGGGCAACTCAACTCTGTGGACCAAGGGGGGTATTTCTCAAAGCAGGATTACTGAGTTAGCTGGATAACTGCACAGAGTAAGAGAAGCAGGGTTACTGAGTTAGCTGGATAACTGCACTGAGTAAGAGAAGCAGGATTACTGAGTTAGCTGGATAACTGCACTGAGTAAGAGAAGCAGGATTACTGAGTTAGCTGGGTAACTGCACTGAGTAAGAGAAGCAGGATTACTGAGTTAGCTGGATAAATGCACTGAGTAAGAGAAGCAGGATTACTGAGTTAGCTGGATAACTGCACTGAGTAAGAGAAGCAGGATTACTGAGTTAGCTGGATAACTGCACTGAGTAAGAGAAGCAGGATTACTGAGTTAGCTGGATAACTGCACTGAGTAAGAGAAGCAGGATTACTGAGTTAGCTGGATAACTGCACTGAGTAAGAGAAGCAGGATTACTGAGTTAGCTGGATAACTGCACTGAGTAAGAGAAGCAGGATTACTGAGTTAGCTGGATAATTGCACTGAGTAAGAGAAGCAGGATTACTGAGTTAGCTGGATAACTGCACTGAGTAAGAGAAGCAGGATTACTGAGTTAGCTGGATAACTGCACTGAGTAAGAGAAGCAGGATTACTGAGTTAGCTGGATAACTGCACTGAGTAAAACTCAGAACATCTCTTTTTACTTCAGTCCATGTTCCAGATTTGGGAGTTTGTGGGTTTTACTCAGTGCCATTATCCAGCTAACTCAGTAATCCTGCTTTGTGAAATACACCCCTGAGTCCCCATTAAAGCACTGGTACCGCTAACACCCTCTAACACCCTCAGAGCTGTGAAACAGAGCTAAATCAGTCCAGGGTGAGGAGATGATTTGGGTCACTAGCCGCAGCCTTGAGCCAAACTCTGCGAGGTCGAGGTTGCCCGGGATTGAGTCCCCCCCCCCCCGGACAGAACGGATCCAGCGTCCGCATGACTCACACGGCGAGGAGAGCGGCGTGTTTCCCCGGTAACACCCGTCACTCCCGTTTGAGATATTCAGCGGTTATGGCTGGCTCTGGGTTCATTTCCGCCGCTGCCTCTCTCCAGGGGCACTAAAGCGCTTCCTCTCTGCGACGCGGCGTTAGACCGTGAATCACCCGTAACCGCTCCGAGCTGTCGCCCACCCCCCTCGTCCCCCCACCCCCCCTCCCCACCCCTCGCTCTCCACGTCTGTACTTGCGGAGAGAACCTCGGGTACCTGCAGAGATGGCGGTATCCAGCTGTGTGTAATTCTGAATAGCGCCAGTTACCCCTCCCACCCCCAGAGTCCCCATACAGAGGCTGTTACAGCCACACCAGCACACACACACACACACACACACACACACTCACACACTCTCACACACACACTCACACACTCTCACACACACACACACACACACACACACACACACACACACACACACACTCACACACACACTCACACACACACACACACACACACTCACACACACACACACACACACACACACACACACACATACACTCACACACACACACACTCACACACACACACACACACACACACACACACGCGCACCTCACACGCGCACACGCGCGCACACTCACACGCACTCACACACTCTCACACGCGCACACGCACACACACACACACACACTCACACACACTCACACTCACACACTCACACACACTCACACACTCACACGCACACACGCGCACACGCACACACGCACACACTGTTTGTGATGTCCTTTATGGGGACTATGTCTCACAGAAGCGGGTTTGTGTGTGTGTGTATGTGTGTGTCCGTATAGGTGCATGTGCGTGCGTGCGTGCGTGCGTGCATGCATGTGTGTGTGTGCAAGCATTCACGGCAGCAGACCACCATAATGCTTCGTATTTAAAGTGCTGAAGATGATGAAGACCTGCCTGTGTTACCGAGTTCAGGGAGAAATGTCTGTGGTCCGTTTGGAGGTGGACTGAGTGTGCATGGCCATGTTTACCGTGTTTTTCCGCTTGCTTTTTAAAAATACCCTTTTCTATCCCACATTCTGCCCGAGTGTGGAAAGACACAAGGTCAGGACTGTGTGCATGAATGACTGTAGTAGTGTGTTAGAGACAAATGGGACCTTCATCCAGTCCTCACCCCCCCCCCCCCCCCCCCCACACCATCCCTGCCTCCCTCCCCCGTTCCTTCAGAAACTATTTCAGGGAGGTTGCTGGCTCAGAGCCAATATGGAACTTAATTCGAGGAACTTTATTAATATTTCCAGCCGCAATCACCTTAGGCTAAAAAAGTAATGTTTTTTTTTTTTTAAACGAGTTTTTAAGTATTTCGTTCCTCCACATTTTGCGGGGGACTTTCTGCCACGCAGGACAAATTAGACCCGAGTTTATCTCTGCAGCCAAACTGTCTAACAAGAGCCATTTATGAATTTACTTTATGCAAAGTGCCCGGCTGCGTCGGTGGTGAATCTGGCCGCTCTTTGTTATAATTACATTTGACCTCCAATCTCACTTCCTCCGGCTCGCGTCGAGCTTAGCCCTCTCTGCGCGGCGCAGAAACTAATTTACTTTGCTCCCGCTTCTATTTGTTTGGCCAGGACGTAGTGCCAACCGAGTTTCTCTGTGAGATCTATCAACTTCACCTATCATTACTTTAGATACTAATGCCTTCTGAGGGGAAAAAAACGTCTTTGTTTTCCAAACACCCCCCCTCCCATCTCCCTCCCACCTCTATCCACCCCTGAGGTGAGTGGAATAGCTTGGTGGTTGCTGAGGTAGCAGGCACAAATACGACCCCCCTCCCTACACAAACACACACACACACACACACACACACACACACACACACACACAAAGCCCCAGACGTGAGAACACTCTGTGTGGAACAATGATTGTTGTGGGATACATCCGTCGGTTACCTGACAGCTTGATGGATACGCTGCTCGGTCCCATCTAGCACAATTGGTTCCGCCGGGATTGGACAGCGGAAAGTTAGCGAACATCGCTATCCCCATAGAGGCTCAGTGGGACACTGCAAACGACGCTCCGGGGGCCTCGCCTTTATGATGTCACAATGTGCAGCTTTTGGTTTCAGAGCCTTTATGATGTCACAACGTGCAGCTTTACGGTTTCAGAGCCTGTATGATGTCACAATGTCCCAGATATTTAAAATATGGTATGAAATTAACTTTTTCACCCTCTGGCCAGAGTGGCTTGTGGGTTCTAAAAATCACCAGCCATTTTCAACATTTTACGAGCCATATTACCTTTTACAATATAACACAACCTGGTTGGTTACCGGCCAAAGGTCCAGCTAGAGTCGAAAATCTTACCAGCCACAATCAACATTTTGCAGTATTAATTTCACACCCTGTTTAAAACAGTTAAATCATTCTGCTTTTCACTGAGTTGCATTGAGGAGTAGGATGAGCTTATTCACCACTGTTTGAGTTTGTAATATTAAGTATGGAAGCTGCATTGCGGCTGGGAACTGTAGTTCCCGGTGTGATCATACATCGCAAATCTTCAGTTTGTTGAGCGCAATCTCCTGGACTTGGGGACTGTGAGGAAGCCAGAGAGAGTGACCCCTGTTGTTGAAACTTTATTGCCTGTTTGTGAGCAGTTCTCATTTTAGCAGCTACCCTACGCACCCCCCCCCCACCCCCCCCTACCCCCCACCCCCCCCCTACCCCCCACCACCCCGCTCCAAAGACACAATTTACAACTTGTTGTTGCCGCCAGCTCCCGATCATGATCCTAAAACACACAGCGGTCCTGGGATTGGCCTGCTGCAGAGAGCTGGGGGGCAGAGGAAAGTAATCACAAACTGAGCGTCTTTATGGCACTTGCTGAATGTTTTGCTTTTAAATGCTCTTTCCTCTGGCAGGATGCCACACACACACACACACACACACACACACACACACACACACACACACACACACACACACACACACACACACACACACACCCCACACACACTCTCTCTCTCTCTCTCACACACACACACACACACACACTCTCTCTCTCTCACACACACACACACACACACTCTCTCTCACACACACACACACACGCACACGCACACGCACACACACACACACACACACACACCCCACACACACTCTCTCTCTCACACACACACACACACCCCACACACACACACACACACACACACACCCCACACCCACACACACACACACACACCCCACACACACACACACACACACACAGACACACACACACACCCCACACACACAGTGCTTTTAGCTGTTGAGAAAACTTTCTCAAACTTGTCCTTTTATGATGACTGTAAAAGATGGGGAGTATCCCTGCACCCAATTCCATCTCCGCATGGTGTGTCTCCATATCACCATGACGCCCATGCAGAGATCAGCCCGGCCAGTGGTACCCCAGTAAAACAGCTGGAGCCCCAGATAACTGAAGAGGTTGTGCAGCTGGCCGCTATAAAAGCGCCTCACTGCTCCACGGCGGGCGGTGCCTCGGCTAATGAGTCCCCCCCCCTGCCCCTGGTGCACGGAGCTCTTTCTACCTCTGTTAGGAAGAGCGGGAATTCTCTCTACCTCTGTTCGGAAGAGTGGGAATTTTCTCTACTTCTGTTAGGAAGAGTGGGAATTCTCTCTACCTCTGTTCGGAAGAGTGGGAATTTTCTCTACTTCTGTTAGGAAGAGCAGGAATTCTCTCTACCTCTGTTCGGAAGTTCAGGAATTCTCTCTGCTTTTGTTAGGGAGAAGCGAGGAATTCTCTCTACCTCGGTTAGGGAGAGCAGGAATTCTCAGCTTCTGTTTGGAGAAGCGAGGAATTCTTTCTACCTCTGTTAGGAAGTGTGGGAATTCTCTATACCTCTGTTCGGGTGAGTGGGAATTCTTTCTACCTTTGTTAGGAAGAGCAGGAATTCTCTCTGCTTCTGTGTTAGAATTCTCCCTCCGGGGGGTACCTCCAGAGTCCATGGGCCCGCACCCCAACCCTCACCTCGGAAACGCTTCCCCAGAGCCCCATGGGAACCGGGCCTGACTCCTCCCCCTGACATGTTTACTGTGCTAATGATGTGCTGTAAAACAGAAGGAGATAATAACGCGTTTGCCTTTGGAGGCCTTTAACAGCACCCAGTATCCTTTTAAAAAACATCCAACTGCAGGGATTTATTACGTGTTGGGCCTGTTGTCAGAGCGCATTCTTTACCACACGCTCTCTCTTTAACATCTTTATTAGCCACCTTTTTACCTCTTGTTGTTTTTGTAGTCTGCTGTCATTCAGGGTGCTGCTGGTGTATTGCACGTTACATTTGGTCAGCGTCGACACGCACGCACGCACGCACGCACGCACGCACACACACACACACACACGCACACACACACACCACTCACATACCCGTGTTTATCAGCGGCGGCCCAGCCCGGTCTTTTCAGCCCCTGAATTAAAGCGATACGTCTGAGACCAAAATCCTCCACAGGACTCATTTACCTTCCCAGTGACCCGCTGTAAAGCTGTGGAGCCGTCAGGAACAGGAAGGGGATCTTTAGGAGATATTGTGTGGGTTTTATGCAGCGACAGCCTTTTACGCGGGACGCGCAGCGTCTGAGCGAGCGCCTGCTGACTGTGCCCTCTGGCCCCTCTGTAAATCTGCCTCAGTAATGGCTGAGTGCAGGCATCTCAATTACAGGGGGAAAAAAAGAACCAAAATAACCCCCAAAACAAACGATATATCACGGGCCACTGGCCCTTCAATTAAGCCCAGGGTTTTTAAGGAGCTGTGGGGGAGCGGGGAGAAGTTCTCTTTGGTTTTTTTTGCAGGTGTTGCGGCACGAATCTCGACGACGGCGCCGATTGGAGTCTAGCTTCCGTCTGTAGCTTGAGTGCTGTTTTGCATATCATGTGAAATGCACCTTTTGTACGTCGCTTGTGTACGGCGCTTTTGTACGTCGCTTTTGGCTGAAAGTTTGCCTAAGTGGCTAAATTATGGATTTAGAAGTGCTTGAGGCTGGGGCTGGGACCATAGACTGTATAAAAATACGGACAAAAGTCACTGTGACGTCACCCATTGCCTTCCCACGGCCTCGTAAAAACCGAATTGAAGCTCCGGATGCATTTTTCGCCGCCAGTTTGTACAAACGGCATCTGCTCCGTAGAGCCGAAGAGGACTCAACCTGTCCCCCTGATTGGTCCTGAACAAATGTTAATACCCTGTCCAAACGACACAATATTTAAAAAAATCAGCACATGCAGAGGCATTAGATGAAGGAAAGGCACCTATTGCAATTACATTTTTTTGTGGGAAAAAAATATTGACTGAGTATTTTGACCATATTTCTGTCATTGACTTACATGGTGAAAGACCTATACTGGAGCCAATCGCAGTGGCGCTAGTGAGCAACGGCACAATGGCCGCTCCCAGCCCAACCAGAAAGTGAGCTTCAAAACGAAAGCCCAGTCTTGGCCCCTTGGCTGGGACTTTCAGGTAAACGGATTTGCGCTGGGGCCAGTTTCCAAACAGGCCAGTCTTTACCCCGCAGTAATTGAGGGTCCTTATTTGGATGCCAGATCTATACCAACGAGAGGCTCTGCAGATTATGTCATTATTATTTTTTCTGATTCCTCATTGAAACTGTGCGAGTATGACTGGTTTGTCTATAAAATCAGCATTACTTGTTTTAATAGAGGCCTCAGCTGTGACTGTGTATTCCCCCGCAGACGGTGAATTAGATCTCTCTTAAAACGCCACAGTCCTCAGCCAGTGGTTAAGCACTTTGAATCCAAAACAAGAGATTTGTGGAAGTCGCAAAATGACGCATCCAGTCGCGAAGTCGTAATCGTAGTGTTGCCGCATGACCAATCGGCCAAAATTAAGTGAGTCAATGTAGCGGCACTAAAACTACTCATCCGCACTGGTCCCTCGCCTCAAATCCAGCGAAAACCATGCTGGGGAGGAGGCGGAGTTAAGTGCGAGGGAGAGGCAGCTGATGGGGCTCCAATGAGGCGCTAAGCCCCGCCCCTCACCACGCCACTGGATCCCTGACCTGCGGTTGTCGCCAACTGCCTGATATCTGCCCTCTTGCGACAGTAGCGGGGAAGAAGAAAAAAAAGAAGGGAGAAAAAAAATGGACAGGGAGCTGAGTGTGTTTTTGAGCCAGGGAAAAAGTGTGTGTTCAAGGTAGTATTCACTACTGTTTTTCCAGTCCAGGGGTGGAATCCTTAAAAATAATATTTTTGTCAGCGTATACCAAACCAGCCTTGAGCCAGCAACCCCCCCGGCTGAGATGGTCCAGTAAATCGAGAAAGGGCCCATGCCCCGGCTGAGATGGTCCAGTAAATTGAGACAGAGCCCATGTTTTCAGTGACAGTGTGACAGGACAGCCATTGCTTCTCCCTGCCCTGACACCACAGTGGCTACATTTAAGGGTCCTGAATGGGCCCTCTTACAAATACCCCCCCACCCCCGTTACCCTGTGAGAGTGGGGGGGGGGGGGGTGAAACAACATTCTGCGAGCTCAGTAAAACTCCGCTAACAGGATCCCGATTTAGCTCTGCGGTCTATATCAACACCCAGTGTTTCCTCAACCTCAGAAAGAGAAGCAAAGCCGCGCTCAAATAAACACGCCGGGCCGCGCCAGAAAATAAGAGCCTTGTTTCGCTGTGAGGGTGGGTGGGGGGGGCGGGGGGGAGGAGCGCGGGGGAGGGAGAGAGAGAGGGGGGGGATCCCGCTCGTTACCACACGCCCTGCTTTCACAGGCATAGCAGCTTGGATTGGCTGTGATAGATTAATTTCATTAAGAGGTTTAGATTTAATTACTCCTCAATTAGCTGCACTTTTTTTTTCCGGGGCCGTACAAACATTTCTGTTGCTGAAGGGCATGTTAGGCAGCTCTGCGTTTGTCGGTATGGGATTACACGCCCATTTGTTTACCTCCCTCCCCTTCTCCCCCCTGTTTGATATTCGGAGGGTAGATGCTTGGAATATTGGGAGGGTAGAGATGTTTGGAATATTGGGAGGGTAGAGATGTTTGGGATATTGGGAGGGTAGCGATGTTTGTAACATTGGGACAGTAGAGATGTTTGTGACATTGAGACAGTAGAGATGCTTGTAACATTGGGACAGTAGAGATGTTTGTGACATTGAGACAGTAGAGATGTTTGTAACATTGGGACAGTAGAGATGTTTGTGACATTGAGACAGTAGAGATGTTTGTGACATTGAGACAGTAGAGATGTTTGTAACATTGAGACAGTAGAGATGTTTGTGACATTGAGACAGTAGAGATGTTTGTAACATTGGGACAGTAGAGATGTTTGTGATATTGGGACAGTAGAGATGTTTGTGATATTGGGACAGTAGAGATGTTTGTGATTTTGGGACAGTAGAGATGTTTATGATATTAGGACAGTAGAGATGTTTGTGATATTGGGACAGTAGAGATGTTTATGATATTAGGACAGTAGAGATGTTTGTGGTATTGGGACAGTAGAGATGTTTGTGACATTGGGACAGTAGAGATGTTTATGATATTGGGACAGTAGAGATGTTTGTGACATTGGGACAGTAGAGATGTTTATGATATTAGGACAGTAGAGATGTTTGTGGGAGGATAGATGTTTGTCATATTGGGAGGATATATGTTTGTTTTGGTGTTTTTGTGTTGGAGGAGGGGCATTTTTTCGCTCTTTTCTCTGACCGCTCCGTCTCTCCGCAGGTTGTGCCTGGATGCACGGGATCCTTACTGCGGATGGGACCGCAAACAGAGGCGCTGTACCACCATCGAGGACAGCTCCAACATGAGCCTCTGGACCCAAAATATCACCGTGTGCCCGGTACGAGACTAGCCCCCCTCCCTACCTCTTTCCCTATAGTTTTACCCGTTCATCCTGTGTGATTGACACATGACTTATGAGAATGTTTTATAAGTCATATTACATCATGTGACATCAAGAGATATCAAAAGGAGGATATTGGATGTCTTGGTGTTTGAGAATCACAGCCGGGTCTGACCGTGTGGTGTGGTCGAACCCGTTGCAGTTGCGGAATCTGACCGTGGACGGCGGCTTTGGTCCCTGGGCAACCTGGCAGCCCTGCAGCCATGACGACGGCGACAGCACCAGCGCCTGCGTGTGCCGCTCGCGTTCCTGCGACAGCCCCCTCCCCCGCTGCGGGGGTCAGAGCTGCGAGGGACCCATCATAGAGGTGTCTAACTGCTCCAGGTACGAAAGACCCCCCAACCCCCCTCAACCAATCACCCCTCCCCCAATAACTCACCCCCCAGGCATACCACTCCCAAACACTCACCCCGCAATACCTCACCCCCAGCCATTCCGCTCCCAACCACTCAACCCAGAGTCGCTCACCCCCCCCAAAAAACACTCACCCCGGCAATACCTCACCCCCAGCCATTCCGCTCCCAACCACTCAACCCAGAGTCACTCACCACCAACAACTCACCCCCCCACAAAACACTCACCCCCCCATCCATTACCCATAACCCTCAGCCTGCATCTGAGTTGCTGCTGTTCTCCCTGACAGTGCTGTCAGCAGTACTTCAGCTCGCTCCAGGTTCTCACTTAAATTTCCACCTTATACAAAATAACAGTGCATCAATACAAAAAAACTCTGGATCCTAGCAACCTGCACTTATAACCAGACAAACATCTCCAGTGAGGGCAGCGACTGCTTCAGTGTTTCTCCTGAGAGATCTGAAGGGCCAGGTGACACCACGCTCCTGGAGTCTCTTTAGGGAACAAAAATAAATAGGATTTATAAAAATTAAAGAGACAAAATACATTAATGATCCCCACCCTAAAGCCTTTGTCACACTGCTGTCTGTGTTTTTAGACATTACTCAATTATAATGATTGAGAGTGCGTCACGCACCCTCTTTTCTGAAACCGATAGGCTCCTTCTAGCCTTTGCATAACTATGCAAGATTAAAACCAAGGTGGCGAAAATTGAATTGTGTTTTACAGGAAGTAGCAATTAAATCATGAAAAGTGCTACGCCAGAACAAAGCACTTTAGCAAATTGAGGGAATGTTTTTATGGGCAATTTCACTTCCCCCTGCACCAAACCTGTGGTCCTGGCTTCCTCTTTAAAACGGAACTCAACCGTTTTCAGGGGGGATTCAAGGACATTTTGACAAAAAAAAAATTATTTGGCAGACATTTGAACCCCTCTGAAAATGATATTAGTGCTTCCCATTTGGGAATAAGCGTTCTAGACAAAAAAAAAATGTAAAGCACCCATCCTATATGTGAGGAAAATTAATTATTTAATGTGGCTCTCTTGCATAAACCAAGGAGTGTTTGTCTTCATTACTATATTACTGTATAAAGAATCTCTTTATAAGTGCAACCTGCATGAATGTGTTGAACATGTTGTAAAACTCCACTATACTGTGGGTGAAAGACTAGTGTAGTTCGGAATAGTGCTGTTTTCGGGGTTTGTGTTAGCGCTGTTTTCGGGGTTTGTGTTAGCGCTGTTTTTGGGATTTGTGTTAGCGCTGTTTTCGGGGTTTGTGTTAGCGCTGTTTTTGGGGTTTGTGTTAGCGCTGTTTTTGGGGTTTGTGTTAGCGCTGTTTTTGGGGTTTGTGTTAGCGCTGTTTTTGGGGTTTGTGTTAGCGCTGTTTTTGGGGTTTGTGTTAGCGCTGTTTTCGGGGTTTGTGTTAGCGCTGTTTTTGGGGTTTGTGTTAGTCCTGTTTTTGGGGTTTGTGTTAGCTCTGTTTTTGGGGTTTGTGTTAGCACTGTTTTTAGGGTTTGTGTTAGCATTGTTTTTGGGGTTTGTGTTGTGATGTCGAACTCTCTGTCCCACAGGAATGGGGGATGGACACCCTGGTCCTCCTGGGGTCAGTGCAGCACCAGCTGTGGGATCGGGTTCGAGGTCCGGCAACGCTCCTGTAACAACCCCTCGCCCCGACATGGGGGGCGCATCTGTGTGGGCCAGAGCCGAGAGGAGAGGTGAGCCGGACGGGGTGACCCCCCCCAACATCCACCTTTATCCACGGTCCTTTTTTTTTTTTTTTAAAAGGCTAGACAATGTCAAGCAAAGCCATACGCAATCTGCTTTTGAAGTGATTTGGAGTTTGAGAAGCAAGTTGGTGGGTAAGTGGCGTACACGTAGTCCTCTTTCAAAGTCATGTCTCAACAGCTTGCAAACCACTCTTCTTGTTGTTAGTACTTGCGAAATTGAGCTGTAAGGCTATCTGGGAGCAGTTTGGGAGGATCGATACAGCCATTGCCGCATTCACTAAATCGGACTCTAATGAACACAGTTTTTTGAAATTGTCCCCTTAATGAGCCCGGCTCTTTGCTGTAATGGTATTTTAAATTATTTCGACTGTCTGTGGGGGCTATCCGCTTGCTTTATCACTCTCCGTCGCCACTTGAGACTTTGTTTACCGGTGAATCAATAATTCACTTGCAGTAAATCCTGATATTCGCACAATCGACCAGACAAGTTTTCTTGCCGTCTTTGTGATATCTGAACAGAAAAGGTTGAGACAATAGGTGTACCATAGGCTGCATTGTGTAGCAGTGGTTTCAAACTTCTCAAACTAATCTGTAAAGATGTACTGCCATGTCCAAGGTAAAGCATCTCGGAAGATTATGGATAAAGAATGAAAATTTGAACACTTATGTTCCAAAGAAAAAAAAAAATCATTTATTTCACCATTTGGCCATCAATATTTCATCCCATAGTTATTTTCCCCACTCTATGGGTCGTTAAGCCCCACACAATGAAATATAATGATCACTTTGTTTTTGGAGAATAAGTATGGGTGCTAGTTTTTGCTTATTTCCTAATATGATACTCTGTGCCTTACACAAAGTGCTTCTTATAGTGTGTATGTTTATTTTCTTATGGGAAGGTAATAAATCTTTTTATTTTTTATTTTATTTTTTTAAAGGCCTGTCCGTATCAGTGACTTTCTAAACAGTGAGTGATGAAAGTTAGGCGTCTATCTGCATGCCTGAATGATTAAGGGGTCCTTGCTGTCTGCAGGTTGTGTAACGAGAAGCTGTCCTGCCCGCTGCCTATCTTCTGGTCATCGTGGGGCTCCTGGACCAAGTGCAGCGCGGAGTGCGGGGGAGGGGTCCACTCGCGGGTCAGGAGCTGCGAGAACGGAAACAGCTGCCCCGGCTGTGCGCTGGTATGACTCCATTACCCACAATCCTCTCTGTTGTGAAGCACGGTTATCTTGTCTGTGGGGCACCATAGAACTCTAACATATACATTCTATGGTCAGCACTCTAGCATTGTGTATGCCATATACGTATATATATGGATATATATAATAAGTATGTGTGTATACAGTATATATATCCAAATTCAGCTCAGTTGTTCATGTCCACGTATCATTGATGGAGAGGCTATTTGTCTTTTATTCGATGTGTGACTTGATTGCTCAATGCAAGTGATCTTTATCCATTTGATATTGTAGATTATTTAATGTAATATATTAACTATTTAAACTGTGAAGAGGCACTCGGGGAGTTGTTTTAGCCGTGTAACTCCATTGTCTGTTGTAGCAGCTCGCTAATGTTAGCTTAGTTAACTATTGCTACAAAGCCCCTGTTATCGTTGTGCGGCAGCATTAGTTTATTGGCTAGTAATGAGAATACAGAGAAAATCTTGCTCTATAGAAATCTGCATTTTCAAAATGGGCCGTGAAAATTCAATTAATTTTCACAATTGTAGAGAAATTGACACTCATGATGATCTATTAATAAATCAGACATGGGATGTGGTTCATTTATGAATTTAATAAACACTTAATAAATGCATCAATATAAAATAATTTGACTTGACTTGGAACTGTCATACTGGTGTTGCCTGCGTCAGGTCCCATTTCCCCTGGGCTGGCCCTGTCCAAATGTTGAGCTCTCGTGATCGATATACTTGTTTTGTTTACGTGCTCAAAGTCAAACCTGTCTATCAGATCCATAGTCTTGTGTGCAGTTTGGATTCAGGATGAGTTAATGCAAGCCATGGATGGTTCCCAGCTGACTGTACTCAAGATATTGCAAATCTTAATCTTCAATGGTTTTGTGAATCGATACAGAGATCTCAAAGTGAATTGAATGTCAGGATTAACATGCCACGTTTTCAGGACACAACATACATTTTTCTCCTGCATTTTTTAAATTTTTTTTTAAAGAAAAAAAAACCTTTTTTCTGCCCATCCCAACATCCAAGATGCATTCCATCATCACTTCAATTTCTACCAAAAATTTATTTGAACATTAAATAAAGTAATCCCTTTATACATAGTCTACTGACGAAACTGTAAATATATACTGTTCTTGAAAAGACTGAATAGTAGTGTATTTGTTTTTACAGTAACCATGGCTGTCATTTGACCTGTGTTTCTGTGACTTCAGTAAATGTTGTGGTCTGAGCTATTGGCCCTGGTACTGAAGTGTAGCTTTAGGCATGAAAGGGGTGTTACTCTGATTTTTAAACCTATTTTTTCTCTCTATCTTTTCTCTCTCCCTCTCTCCCTCTCCCTGCTGTTCCCAAGAAGCTTTCACAGTAGACTTAGCCTGAACCTACACCTCTTTAGGAGCTGAAATCTTTCAAGATTTAATTAAACAAATTAAGAATTCAATTGAGAGTCTTATTGTATTAAGCAGCTGAACACCCAGCCGTAGAGCGGAGACAGTCGTTTGGGGCAAGGTTTTATTAGCTCAGCTCACAAGCAAAACGCTGACTCACTTTTAACAGGGAAAAAAACAACTATCACAAATAATGTGTAGTAGAGGCAGAAACTGTGGGTGCTTTCAAGACCAGGCTTGACATGGTGCTGGATACTATGTAGTTCCTAGCGGAGCGCTAGGTATCCTTAAATGACCGGCATTGTTGGGATTAATGGCCTGTTCTCGTCGTTATGTTATGTTACGTTACGTTAAGTAAAGATTTGTCTTTTATTGGTTTTAAAATTTCCAATAAAATCATCATTACATACATTTATCCATCACTTCATTGAATTGAATCAAACATTACATATTTAAAAACACATTCACATGGATTAGATTCCCTTTGTTTTTTGTTTTTTCCCATTAAAATACACTTCAATAGCACATCAACACATCACAATACAACACAGTACATGCAAAGATTGCCACACAGGACCAACCAAAAAGGACATAAGAAGAAAAAAAAAAAAGGAAGTAGATGGAAAAGGGAACAAAGCGGTTCCTGGGTTGTTGGGCGGGCAAATGTTCTGTTTTTAATTTCTCTCTCTTCCTTTGGGATGAAGGGGGTGGACTAAATGATCAGTTCTTTCCAATGGTAAGTAGATGGAAAAGGGAACAAAGCGGTTCCTGGGTTGTTGGGCGGGCAAATGTTCTGTTTTTAATTTCTCTCTCTTCCTTTGGGATGAAGGGGGTGGACTAAATGATCAGTTCTTTCCAATGGTCCACCCCCCATTTCTCTCTCGCCAGACGCTTGTCCTTTACAAAATCCACCATAACGCCGTCCTGGAGGAGGTTTTGCGTCCTCCTCCTGAGAGTGACCAGGTCTACGTTAAGTAAAGATGGTAAAGGGTGGTAAAGGGTTTGTGTGGAGCGGACAAGGCAGCAGAGCTGGAGCATGCCCAGTGCCTCCTGATTCACAGTCACTCTCTCCCACCTGTGTGCTTTTCAGGAGTACAAGGCCTGTAACCTGGAGGCCTGCCCCGAAGTGAGACGGAATACGCCCTGGACCCCTTGGATGCCGGTTAACGTGACGCAGGGCGGGGCCCGACAGGAGCAGAGGGTGCGCTACACCTGCCGCGCCCAGCTGCCCGACCCCCACGAGCTCCAGTTCGGCAAACGCAAGGTGGAGACGCGCTTCTGCCCCAACGATGGCTCCTCTGCCTGCGAGACTGACAGTGAGTCCCCGTCGATCCCGCCCATCTCAGCCTGCTTCCCCCAGTGCAGCATGGGAAAAAACCTGTTACATTACAGTGAGTCCCCGTCAATCTCTGCCTGCTGCCCCCAGTGCAGCATGGGAAAAAACCTGTTACATTACAGTGAGTCCCCGTCAATCTCAGCCTGCTGCCCACAGTGCATCATGGGAAAAAAACCTGTTACATTACAGTGAGTCCCCTGCACATCAAACTTTTCAGTTTTTTTTTAGGTCAGAGACGATTCCCCTTGCGATTGTGACTAAGTCGAAACTCAACTAAGTCAAGTTTGCTTTTAAAGGGGTTCTCCATTAACCGAAATGCACTGAGCAAGCAGCCTGAGTTACAGACTCTCCCCCGAGGCCTCTGTCTTTGTTGCCTCGTTCTACGCCTCGTATCGCCATTAAAGGCTTTTCTGAGCTCAAAATCTGTGGGGGTTTGTGTGTGCGCGTGTGCGTGTGTGTGTGTGTGAGAGAGAGTGCATATGCATGTGCGTGTGCACACGTGTGTGTTATGTGCATGTGTGTGTGTGTGTATGTAAGCACACCCAAACAGCCATGTATGCACACAAACACGCACACGCACACACATATACAGTATATTCACACATATCTATATATAGTAGATGAGTATTTAGGTTGCAAAGGGGAAACGGTTGCATTACAGGGCACAGCGGTTTCATGGGTATTCAGGACCTTCAGTACCAAAGGCTCCTGCAGGAACTAGGCTGAAAAGGCTCAGACACGCTGAGGCACCGCTAACCTTCAATTACCAGGGAGGAGCCTGCGCCTGCCTGAAAAATGATGCTCTAATAAAATGTGAAGGTCCATTGCCACAAATTCTTTCCTAACTGAAAAGTGAGTTTGCAAAAACACCCTCCTTTGCGGTCGCCGAGGGAGTGATTACCTGGAGATGAGGTAAAACGGCCAATCAGCACGCACTCCGATTATATTTGTTGGAAGTGATGCGATTGGTAGCCCACTTCATTTATAAAGTCCGACCAATGAAATTGAATCTCCTTTCTGTAAGCTGGGCCTTAAATACAAATACATATATCACATAAAATTCATCAGCTGTTTTTCCACTTAGCCTCCAATGCTTTCCACAAGCCATCAACAATCCCCTTAATGATCCCGTCTTTTACTTAAATAATCCTCCCTCGGGGAAAAAGTACCAACAGCCCAGGGTCAGTATATAATTCAATGTTTCTTTTGTGCCATCGCAGTGACTCATGCAATAACCATGCCTTCTCTACCTCTGCATTATGGGAATTGAATTTTACTGACCTGAAAGTACCTATTTTTCTTGATTACCTTTTTCCAAATTTAATGACAGCTTCCAGCAGTTAAAATTGCCCTCCAGACGGACTTAATGAAGGGCATTGTAGTGTGTGCCTGTGTTAGAATACGTCTGTTCTGTGTGTAACTTTGCAGAGAATGATCAAACGTGTCTAATAACCTGTATAGGTAACGTGTGTAATATAACCTGTATGCGTATCCCGTGTAATAACCTGTAACCTGTATTCTGTAGCTCTTGTGGAGGACCTGTTGAAGACGGGTCGGCCCATGGTTCGAGCAGCAGGTATTGGTTGGTCGTCGTGGGAGACGTGGTCTGCCTGTTCCCAGGACTGCGCCAAAGGCTTCCGCACCCGCAAGCGCACCTGTGCTACACCTGAGGGGAAGAGTGCGCCTGCAGCCTGCACAGGGTCTGCAGTGGAGTACCAGGACTGTAACCCCCAGCCCTGCCCAGGTAACGCCCTGCCCCGCCCTGCCACGCCCTCACCTGTCACTGTAACCCCCAGCCCTGCCCAGGTAACGCCCTGCCCCGCCCTGCCACGCCCTCACCTGTCACTGTAACCCCCAGCCCTGCCCAGGTAACGCCCTGCCCCGCCCTGCCACGCCCTCACCTGTCACTGTAACCCCCAGCCCTGCCCAGGTAACGCCCTGCCACGCCCTGCCACGCCCTCACCTGTCACTGTAACCCCCAGCCCTGCCCAGGTAACGCCCTGCCACGCCCTGCCACGCCCTCACCTGTCACTGTAACCCCCAGCCCTGCCCAGGTAACGCCCTGCCCCGCCCTGCCACGCCCTCACCTGTCACTGTAACCCCCAGCCCTGCCCAGGTAACGCCCTGCCACGCCCTCACCTGTCACTGTAACCCCCAGCCCTGCCCAGGTAACGCCCTGCCACGCCCTGCCACGCCCTCACCTGTCACTGTAACCCACAGCCCTGCCCAGGTAACGCCCTCACCTGTCTAACCACAGACCACACACATACATACCCAGCCCTGCCCAGGCAACGCCCTGCCACGCCCTCACCTGTCACTGCAACCCCCAGCTCTGCCCAGGTAACGCCCTGCCACACCCTCACCTGTCTAACCACAGACTACGCACGCACACACACACACACACACAGTCAACACCCCCAAAGTCCCTGCTTAAGCCCTGGATGCCAGATCACCATGTGCTAAGCGCTCACTAGAGATTCAGAGGGGCCGGGCACAGTGTGGCTCCATTAGGTAGGTAAATGCTAAGTGGATTATTTGTGCTCTTAGCTAATGAAGTGTTCAGTGCTCCTCTGAGCCTCTGGGCCATCAGCCTGCTGCCATGCTTAAATGGTCTCTTTGGGCCTGCTCCCTCTCCTCTACAACAGAACAGGATAGAGCAGGGTACTTACCTGCTGCTCCCTCTCCTCTACAACAGAACAGGATAGAGCAGGGTACTTACCTGCTGCTCCCTCTCCTCTACAACAGAACAGGATAGAGCAGGGTACTTACCTGCTGCTCCCTCTCCTCTACAACAGAACAGGATAGAGCAGGGTACTTACCTGCTGCTCCCTCTCCTCTACAACAGAACAGGATAGAGCAGGGTACTTACCTGCTGCTCCCTCTCCTCTACAACAGAACAGGATAATAAAATATAAATATAATACGTCAATCTGAGCGTACAGTGCCCTCCACAATTATTGGCACCCCTGGTAAAGATGAGTAAAAAGGATTATAAAAATTCACTGTTTGGTGAATTAGCTTAATCTCACACTGACAAAATGAGAAAAATCCAACCTTTAATTGAAGTAAATTTATTCTGATAAAAAAACATCCCTCAAGAAATAATTATTTTTAACAAAACTATGTGTGCCACAATTATTGGCACCCCTGCATTTAATACTTTGTACAAGCTCCCTTTGCCAATAAAACAGCACTGAGTCTTAGGTCCTCTCTTGTGCACTCTCCTCTTCAGCTCAGCCCACAGGTTTGTAATGGGGTTTAGGTCAGGGGACTGAGATGGCCATGGCAGAAGCTTCATTTTGTGTTCTGTTAACCACTTTTGTGTGGATTTTGATGTATGTTTTGGATCATTGTCCTGCTGGAAGATCCAACGACGACCCAGTTTTAGTTTCCTGGCAGAGGCAGCCAGATTCAGATAAAAAAAATTCTGGTATTTCTTGGAGTTCATGATGCCATGTACCCTAACAAGGTTCCCAGGGCCTTTGGAGGAAAAACAGCCCCACAACATCACGGAACCTCCACCATACTTAACAGTGGGGATCAGGTTATTTTCGGTATAGCCATCCTTTTTTTTACGCCAAACCCATCTTGAGTGTTGGTTGCTGAAAAGCTAAATTTTTGTTTCATCTGACCATAGAACACGGTTCCAATCAAAGTTTCAGTAGCGTTTAGCAAACTCCTGGCGCTTACATTTATGGTGAAATGACAGGAAAGGCTTTTTTCTTGCATGCCTTCCAAATACTTTGTTTGCATGGTGACGGCGGTCTAATGGTAGTTTTGGTGACTTGATGACTCCAAGATGCTACTTTCCTCTGTAATTCTCCAACAGTGATCCTGGGGGATTTTTTTGCCTCTCTTACCATCCTCCTCACTGTACATGGGGGCAAAATAAACTTGGGTTCTCTTCCAGGCAAGTTTGTAACCGTTCCAGTTGCTTTGAACTTTTTAAGTATTGCCCCAACGGTAGATATGGGCATTTTCAGGGGAGTAGCTATTTTTTTATAGCCATTCCCTGACTTATGAAGCTCAACACACTTTTCCCTCATTTTATTTGTGTGTTCTCTTATCTTTCCCATGTTGATGTATGAATACGGGAATATGGCCCCTGTGTCACCTCATATTTATACCCCAGTGAAACAGGAAGTCATGGATTACTGCTTGAAAATTCCTAAACACTCTGACCAACTTTAAAAAGTAAAATATAAATAAATAAAAATGCTTCAGTTACAATTTTGCAATTTTGTTAATAAGAATTTCTAGTGGTTTTGTTCAAAATTATTATGT
>CM056383.1:70447121-70453632 GCA_029718625.1 Synaphobranchus kaupii
ATCTAATTTGACCTCAATCTGCTCTGACCCTAATCTGTCCCCGCTTTGATTTGACCCTAATCTGACCTCAACCTGCTCTGACCCCAATCTGACCCGCCTTCCTCTGACCCTAATCTGACTCCACCCTGCTCTGACCCTGCCCTCATCTGACTCCGCCCTCATCTGACCCCGCCCTCCTCTGACCCCGCCCCACTCTGACCCCGCCCTGACCACATGTCCTTCTCCCCATGGCGGTTCTGGCAGGCGGGTGGACGGCCTGGTCCGATTGGAGCCCCTGCGATGACGGTGGACTGCAGACGCGTAGCCGGACATGTGAAGACCCTGAGGGGGGGTCCGGTCCCTCCCCAGGCCCAAACCCGTGCCAGGGCAACGGCACCGAACACCGGGACTGCCTTCTGGAGGAGATCCCAGGTGACCCCAACACCCCCCCAAAGAACCCCCCCCCCCCCCCCCCCCCCTAACCCCAGGACTGGCACCAGGCTGGGCTATGAAGTGCAGCCAGAGTGCAGATTAGCGGGAATGTCAAAAGCTCCACCCCCTACCCCCCAACCCCCCCCCCCCCCCCTTCCCACTGCTTGCGCAAGCAGAGACATCTTCACAACTACACACACATAGAGTTCTTATGCACTCATGTCTACGGTAAGAAACTGCCAGTTAACTTTCAGAAGTTATTTATTTTTTATTTTATTTAAAAACTATGTCAAGCTATAAGTACATATTTTAGATGACTACTCGCATGAAAGTTCCCTCACAGGAAAATAAAAGTTATTCTATTCTATGAAAAGGTCAAAGATTAATATCTTACTGATTCTTATCCTTGGTTGTAGTTTGGAAAAGGGGTGGGCCATTGAGGGAGCAGTCCTCCATTAGCCTCCATTAGCCACTGTTCATATTAGAGCAGTCCTCCATTAGCCACTGTTCATATTAGAGCAGTCCTCCATTAGCCACTGTTCATATTAGAGCAGTCCTCCATTAGCCACTGTTCATATTAGAGCAGTCCTCCATTAGCCACTGTTCATATTAGAGCAGTCCTCCATTAGCCACTGTTCATATTAGAGCCCACGGCACCAATAGGTCAGCGTCCGTTTACGTCGACATCTTAGTAAAATGTGTAGCCAACAGCCTAGTGGAATACAAAATGAATCCAACAGACATTACAAAATTACATTTTTGTAATTTACCCACGATAAAAACATATGATTGGTGGGCTAACTGGCTGAAATCCATGAATAATAATAATAATAATAATAATAATAATAATAATAATAATAATAATAATAATAATAATAATAATAATAATAATAATAATAATAATAATAATAATAATAATAATAATAATAATAATAATAATAATAATAATAATAATAATAGTGATCTCCCCCATCAGGGCAGGGCAGTAGTCTGGGTTTGGGGTGGCTCTGGCAGTGACTGCAGAAGCCCCAGTGATTTGGGTAAAGGAGTCCGGTCCTGTGTTGTAATTTCCGTGGCATTGCACACCGCCTCTCTTTAGAAACGGTGATGGTGGAGGATGGGGAAAGGGAGCAGACTCCTGCAGAGATGTGAGGCTGTCCTCCCAGCAGGTTCCCAGAATGCCTTGCAGGGCTGGCTTTGAATGGGCAGGGGGCGGGGGGGAGGGTGCATGCGCTGACTTGTTGGGATGTTATTTCCGACGGGCTTACAGCTTCCCGCGCACACATACTAATTCCGTTCGGAGCCCGTGGGGTTTTTGGCGCTAAAGTAGAGGGAAGATTTGTGTTTTTGCAGCGGATGAAAAGAACGCTTCTCGGACACTGATCTCCGGCGGGCGGGCGACGCGGTGTGGCGCGGCGCTGGCGGGGATTCGCGCTAACGGACTCTTCTCTTCTTCTTTTGTAGTGATTCTTCCTGCGTCTGGGTTCGACAAGGACAGGCACTGTGGGGGTAAGTGGATTAATCCCCCTCCCTCTCCCCTTCCTCTGTCATGTTTTAAATACCTCCTGTCGTCTCCACCCTTTCATCCGGGCCCCAGGTGGTGATGGGTCCTGTAGTGGGTCCTCTTTTCTTCCAGTGATGAAAGCGGGATTTGTGGTCCCGGGTGCTCTGGACCAGGGATACTCAAATCTAACGCTTAAGGCCAGTAGAGCTCCTCTAATCAGGACTGATTTGAACCTGGGGGACCAGGCCAGTTAAATCTCTGGCCAATCAGTGGCATTAAACAAAAATCTATTTATTATCAGGTAGTTAAGAAAACCAGCAGCACTACTGGGCTTGAGGGGCAGATTTGAGTATCCCAGCCCTAACCATTCAATGCTAATCGAGGGCATTGTTTCTCAAGTTCGGTCTTGGGAGACCCCTGTGAATTTTTAACAAGTTTAATCCTAGACCCTCTGTTCACTGGCATTCCTCAATACCCAACGCCTTCTTCTGAGCAGGATCAATGGCCACGTCACAGACCAGACGTCAAAGCCACAGGATACTCCGCCTCTCGCCTTATGGGCACAGTCAGAGATGCCGGACCCAAAATTCCACTGGAACTGTTAGCCTCAGCACACCAGTTAGCCTTAGCGCCCCTCAGCCCACCAGTTAGCCTTAGCGCCCCTCAGCCCACCAGTTAGCCTTAGCGCCCCTCAGCCCACCAGTTAGCCTTAGCGCCCCTCAGCCCACCAGTTAGCCTTAGCGCCCCTCAGCCCACCAGTTAGCCTTAGCGCCCCTCAGCCCACCAGTTAGCCTTAGCGCCCCTCAGCCCACCAGTTAGCCTTAGCGCCCCTCAGCCCACCAGTTAGCCTTAGCGTCTGTCAGCCCACCAGTTAGCCTTAGCATCTGTCAGCACACCAGTTAGCCTTAGCGCCCCTCAGCCCACCAGTTAGCCTTAGCGCCCCTCAGCCCACCAGTTAGCCTTAGCGTCCCTCAGCCCACCAATTAGCCTTAGCGCCCCTCAGCCCACCAGTTAGCCTTACCGTCCCTCAGCACACCAGTTAGCCTTAGCGCTCCTCTGCACACCAGTTAGCCTTAGCGTCTGTCAGCCCATCAGTTAGCCTTAGCGCCCCTCAGCCCACCAGTTAGCCTTAGCGTCTGTCAGCACACCAGTTAGCCTTAGCGCCCACCAGTTAGCCTTAGCGCCCCTCAGCCCACCGGTTAGCCTTAGCGTCCCTCAGCACACCTGTTAGCCTTAGCGCTCCTCTGCACACCAGTTAGCCTTAGCGTCCCTCAGCCCACCAGTTAGCCTTAGCGCCCCTCTGCACACCAGTTAGCCTTAGCGCCCCTCAGTACACCAGTTAGCCTTAGCGCCCCTCTGCACACCAATTAGCCTTAGCGCCCCTTAGTCCAGTGCTCTTTTCTCATTAGTGCCGCTCATTACAGCTGGGCCAGAGCAGCAGTTTTTTAATAACATAATAACTGCTCCTTATTATGTTCACTCGTTAATATTAATGACATCTTCCTGAAGCCATCCACGTCCTTGCTCCTTTTTAAGGGGGTTGAGAATTTTTCTTTGTTCGACTGCGTTCTTCTTGTAAGCGGGTATGCACGCAACTGAATAGCGCGATAACGTCGTTGAGTTTCTCGGTACCCGGAAATGAAGTATAAAGCTATGCGGAGTGTCAACTGAGAGTGTGGCTCTTCCTCACCCACCTTCCTCCACCTCCTCTTCCTCCGCAGGGTTCACGCTGATCCACCTGATAGCCACGGGGGTGTCCTGTTTCTTTGGGGCGGGGCTGCTCACCTTCCTGGCGTACGCCTACTGCCAGCGGTTCCACAAGCCTTCACAGGAGTCTGCCGTCATTCACCCCACCACTCCCAACCACCTCAACTACAAGGGCAACACCACGCCAAAGAACGAGAACTACACCCCCATGGAGTTCAAGGTGCGTCTGTGGTCCCTCCCCATCACCTGGGGGCCCTGCGTCTGTGGGGACCTCCCCCGTCCCCAGTGGGTCCCTCACTCTGTGGGTCCCACCCCCTGACCCCAGTCCCTTGTTGGGCCCCCCCCCCCGTCCCCTGTGGGCCCCCCCTGTCCCCAGTGGGTCCCTAACTCTGTGGGTCCCACCCCCTGACCCCAGTCCCTTGTTGGGCCCCCCCCCCCCCCCGTCCCCTGTGGGCCCCCCCCTGTCCCCAGTGGGTCCCTAACTCTGTGGGTCCCCACCCCCTGACCCCAGTCCCTTGTTGGGCCCCCCCCTGTCCCCAGTGGGTCCCTAACTCTGTGGGTCCCACCCCCTGACCCCAGTCCCTTGTTGGGTCCCCCCCTGTCCCCAGGACGCCCTTCTTTCAAAACATTTAAAATAAAGCACTCGTTTCTCTGCCTTCCATTACGAGGGCGAATGAGCGATGGGCTTTCATTTTCACTCTGTTAGGGGGTCTTTGGCCACTTGCCAACAGCACCGTAAGGAAAATGTGCCATCCTGTCAGAAAGTATGGGATTGCATTAGTAAGCTCCCAGTCAGCTCAGTAATATTTTTCAATACTTACCATAATTATTATATTACTGGAGGGGAGCTGGGATTTGGGTGGAGCAGTTTGTGAGCTGAAGTCATTGCTTATAATAGATGGTCTTCTGTTAAAGACTCACCCTATGTCATTAAAGGCGTATGTTGTTACTTATGTTTATTGTGCTGGTAATATTCACCAGATATAGCTTAATTTAATTTCAGAAGCTTTAACTCGAACAGTTTTGTAATCCTGTCATGCTTGGAAAAACCCATCTGCTAAACAACTGGGATCCTGTCAGGAAAGCTGGGAATCCCGTCCAGTCTTGTATTCATTATTCCCTTTTAAGAGGTTACCTCGCTGAAAGATAGCTTAAGGGAACAGGAAACCGCAGAACTCTAAATTCTGTACAAGTATTATAATGTTAGACCATTTAAACATGGAGATTTAGATATCCCAAACCCAATTTGTAGATGAAATAATAAATATAAATATATATATATAGTGATATATATAGTGAAAGAAAATGAGGTTGAAAGCAATAATGGAAAAAAAAACAACAACTAAGGAACTGTCATAAAATGAAAGTGAATAAAATGCTTTTTCTCTCAAAACTCATAAGCACTTCACCCAGCAGGGGCTGAAAATGTGAACTCTGATTGGCTAATTATGAATGAATGCACTGAAGGGTAGTAGGGTTTGTCCGTGGCATGGACCTGCTTATCTAAGAAAAGTAACACAAAAGCTGAGCTAAGCACCATGATGTAATTTTCCAATGATGCATTGTGTTTGTAAATGAAAGATCGTGCTCCTGCCCTCAACAATAGAGGTGATGTTTTATAAATAATAATTCCATCCATTCACAGATGAAAAATATCGCTACCATGTACAACACTGACCTCCATTTTTCTCAGGTTACAGTCTCAGAATTAATGTAAATTCCAACCTGGCAAGCTTTTACAACCTCTTCCTACACCAAGATGAAGACTTTTAATTTGTTTTCTTTAAATCGAATGTCACAGATTGGGCATTCAAACTTTAAAATACAAAAGGCGATAATAACACTTGGCCACACTATAACACTGTTATAGTGTGGCCATGCTGGGCCCTGACACTTTGAATAGCTTTATATTCTGGTGTTTCTCCAGAGTTAATAAAACCTTCCAGGACCAGAAACACTAACACCCTAGATTTGTGTGCACAGATGAGCGCCTCAGTGTGTGTTCTCACTACCTAAGGAATTCTTGTGGATTTTTAGGGAGGAGAAAGAGACAAACAGGTCAACCAAAGCAGCCCGCTTTGTAGCAATAACCTGACCACAAACAAATAACCAGTATCAAACATACTGCCTGTTGTATTCTAAGAAGTAGGTACCCAACAGTATTGTAATGTAGTGTACATACACTTCATGTTAAATAGCGCAGAGTTATTGTATGTAATCAGGAGCCATTATAAGCTCTCTTATAAAGCAGAACATTACACACATCACACTCTGGTTGTATTAACCGGTCGGGGTCTATATTAGGGTTTTTGTTCTAGCCCAGCGCTAAGACACCTGATTCTACTTAACAAGGTCTTGAAGGAAGACCGTGATTAGTTAATTAGTTGAATCAGGTGTTGTACTGCTAGGCTAAAGCAAAAACCCGCAGCCACGCCGGCCCTTTGCGGATAAGGGTCTCTGCATGCAGTGCGTATTGTTGGGTCTGTTGTGTAGCAACCTGTAGTCCCTCCCTCCATAGAGCCCCTGCCACAGAGTGAAGGCACCATTAGAGGCCTTTATTAATGGACTCCATTAGGGAGTTTAAATATCAGCTGGTCGCAGGACTGCAGCTGTTAATGACTGATTGTATAGCCCCGTCCAATTAGCTCACGCTTGGTTGCTTTCCCTGTTTCCGTCCTTCCTGTGACACCTATGTCTCCCCCGCCACAGCTGCCATCCGCCGTAGTGCGCCGGCCGATCCTTCCTCAGCCCAGCAGGAGCATACCGTCATGACAACCACCGACCAATCGCCGGGAGTGGGGGGCGGGGTTGGGTGTGCAGTGGGCGTGGCTAAGGAAGGACACTAGGAGGGCGTCGGTCGCCAGGCGTTTGAGTGACGTGTCGTGACGG